>JAMKQA010011716.1:0-42239 GCA_024699735.1 Posidonia australis
TTAATGTGTGTGGTCAGGATTGGACTTGTGAGATGGTCCTAGAATCCTGAAATGAATGTTGATGTTTTAATCAGTTGCCAGCCAGTGTTGTGATTTGGTTTTGAGCCCAGTGGGGCCTTGTGTTTTAGGCTGGATCTGGTCAGGAAATGTGTTTTGGGAAGAATCCCATGTTTTGAATGTTTGGTTTTGGGGAAAAGAAAATGAACTCCAAAAAGGATTTTGAAAGTGGTTTTTGATAAATTTCCACATGTTTTGAGAAAAGGAAAGGTTATGGCTTTTGAAAAAGCCTGGCTTGGGATTGAGGTCCCAAGTGGTGATTTTTGTAAGGAAATGGATTTGGTTTTGGGAAATGAATCCCAAGTGTGGTTTAATAAGGAAGTGATTTTCAAAGAATAAAACCAAGTTTTACTATATTAAGGAACAAGTTTTCTTAGGTTTTATTGTGCTTGCCTGTAGTTGGGTGTTTTGGGGGCGCGTACTGGGTGACTTAGATGTCACTCACACGTGCTATGTGTGTTTCAGGTGTAGACCGCGTGCAGCCAGTTTTCGGTGCAGGAATCGGAGTTTCTAGCCGCGCATCGAGATCCTAGAGGTGAGCCTTGGTTACAGTCCTTCTGTTCAGTAATTTTGTGTAATTAGGCTTGTGATGCTGTTGTTTGGTAGCGTGCCCGGGTTCGGGGCGTTACATTATTCCTGGACGGGTGTTACTGTTTCGAGGCTCATTTGTGTGACTTTGTGATTTTAGGCTTGGACCTAGTAGACTAGCTTCTGTTTGCGTGTTCCTGTGTATGGTTGACACTATACATTGTGGCATTGTGCTTGTGAACCAAGGGTGGGACCGTGTGGGGCCCGTGTTTGTGGGCCGGTTGGTGGGAGTGAGTTGGTGTGGTTAGTTGCTAGCTCATGCGGAAGGCTGGTGGTTGTACTGTGCATGCATGCATGCAACTACTACCATCGGTGCATATATAACTGTGACCATCAACCTCCTTCCTTCGCACCTCTCCTCCTCTTTTCCCCACTTCATCGTCCTCCTCTTGAGTGCCACCTCCATCTCCCCTCCCTCTACTCGCTCTCCCCACTCACTCCATCCCTCCCTCAGTCACCCTCTTTCTCCCCTTCCCCTATCTCACCCCTCTCCCTCTCTCCTGTCTCTTCCCTCTTTCTCCCCTGCCTCTTCCCTTGCTCAGTGTGCTTGATGATGTGCGGTGGTGCGCAGTGGCTTGTGGCAGTGACGTGTGGCTCTAGGGAGTCGTCCTAAGGGTCGTGGAGGCTCTAGAGGCTCACGGGTGGCCAATGGTTGGAGTTAGGTCGCCAAAGGTCGTATTAAGGTACGCACCTCACCCTGTGTTGTAGAAAACAAGGATTTAGTAGTAAATGATAAGAATGCATGAAATCTAGGTAAATTTACATTCCTAGAATTTATTGTAAATTTATGGAGGCATTTATGGCATTTTATAGTGGTCGTTGTGGTTTGGGTCCTTTCGACCCTTCTGTCTTTGCGAATTTATATCTTGTTGTGTGATGGATGGATTTTGGTTTTGTTTATGTGGATTTTGAGTAGACTAAAGGGTCTACAATATATGTTTTAGTTGTATTTTGTGGTGCTTATTTTGGAGGCCGCCCCAAGGTCTCATTTTAGGCGATTTCAAGGTTGGAGCTTTGGGTCGTTTTCTGGATTCGCAGAAAATGGCATTCCAAATCATTTCGGTATGTCGTTTTGCTTTTAGTTTAGGTCGTCTGGTTGAACTTCGCTCGTCCGATTTTGGATGGTTGACCGAATCATTTTTCGGTCTACTGATTTGGCCATGAGTGTTGACCGTTGACCTATTTCAGTATACCGATTCCTAATCGGTCTTCCGATCCAAGGATTTTCAGTATACCGATTCCTTTTCGGAATGTTGAATCAGGGCCTAGCTGTTTATAAATTTGATTTTCGAGGATCTTCTGGATCAATTTTTTTTTCCCATTTGAGATGGAATTGTGGGCCGTTAGTGGTAGTCTTATGGGACGCATGATGTGCCGTTTTGCCGAGGTTTTGAAAGAGTTTCCAAAGATATAAAATGGTTTTGGAAAATTGTTTTAAAAGAGATGAGTTGGCCGATCTTGGAAATGGTTTTCCTGATTTTTTGTGTGCAGGCCGAGACAACATGCCACCGTGTTGTCGGGACTAGGGAATGTGACGACATTCTAAGATGGTTGGGCACGTCTCCCTAGTTGAGGTCGGGGATCAAGATACCTGAAGCTGAGGGTCGTCGGGTCTTGGAGGTATGAGACTCCCTGACTATAGTCTCGAGGCTAAGGGTTGTGGTTTGCAAGTTGAGGTGTCTTGTAGCATGATGGGAAGGTATGATACTTCTACTGTCGCTGTGAGCACTAAGGCTTGGGTGTTGTCGGGTATGGAGGTATGACACTCTCTCCTGAGCACCATGTAAAGGATGCCATGAGAAGGCGTACCTTGTGGTGGCCAGTGCGAGTGGGACATGTCCCGTAGCTGGTGGACTGCCTTCCTAGAGAGGGGTTGGCTCTATGAGGTTTCTTCAGATGGGAGAATCGTAAGATGGTGAATGCTCATGTACATGGTGGCCGCCATCGTGGTAGTGAAGACGCAGTTAGTCACGCTTTGGTGGACTGCTTGTGGCTAGAGTTGGTTGCCTGGCGTCGGGCTTCTTGACTCATTGTGTGTGGTTTTGACCATTGAGGGCTTCATTTGTGGTTTTGGGCTAGTAGAGTCATGTTTGCTGTTTTGGCCAGTGTGGGCCATGCTTACTGTGGTTTTCGGCCTTGTGGGCCTGATTGTGGGATTTTAGAGAAAATGATTGCGAAATAAATTTAAAGTAAAAATTAATATAGTTTTGTTTTCCACCGTTTTTGTGGGATGCGTGTTGGGTAACTTTTGTCACTCATGCTGGTGCAGGCATGTAGTTGGTTTTAGCATAATGCATATAGTCCGGAGTCTCATAGTCATACACACAGGTTCTTGGTAGTTGATATTTTTGTTTAGCTTTTAATTTTCTGTAATTTAATTTGTTTTAAATTGTTATGGAAATTTGAGGCGTGACAAATCCGGTATCAGAGCACCAGGTTCACTAGGTTGCACTAGCCTAGGGTGTCCAGTCTAGAGACTCCATAGGTTTTGCATGCGTGGTAGAGTCTACACCTGGTCTTCTTCATGATTTTCTGGTTGTTATTTTGTCTGTGGTGCAAGTATTTTGCCTTTCTCCTTGCAGGATGCCTTCTCGTGGTTGTAAGGGCAAGGCCCTTATCGAGGAATCCGAGCCCAAAGAAGACGTGGGAAGATGGAAGGCGGTTCGTGCCGAACTGAAGAGCTTAGCACACGGGATCTGTCATGCCTTCAGCAAGAGTAGTGCTAGTGAGCCATATGGTGACCCGTGGCTAAGCCAGATCACAAAGCTTCGTCCACCGTCGTTCAAGGACAAGGTCGGTGTTGAGGTGAGTAAGGCCTGGCTGGAGAAGGTGATGAAGATGCTGGAGTGCTTGGCGTGCCCAAAGGAGCATTAGGTGTGGCTAGCGACTTATCTGCTAGATGGTGAGGCAGATAGGTGGTAGAAGTCTGTGAGGCAGTTGTAGTTCCCGGACTAAGTCACTGTTAGCATCCAATGGAAGGATTTCAAGGCAGCCTTCTATGACAAGTATTTCCCCACTCATGTGAAGGAACTGTTTCGCCGAGATTTCCGGAGTCTGGAGCAGGGCACTATGTCGGTGCTTGAGTATGAGACTGAATTTGCCCGGCTAAAGCATTTCACCCCTGCCTATGATTCTAAGGAGGAGCAGGCGTAGAGATTTCTGGACGGCTTGAACCTAGGGCTATGGGTGAAGGTGATGGGCTGTCGATGTCAAACTATGGAGGATATGGTTGGGATGGCTTATCGCTTCGAGACGGAGCATCAAAAGTATATGGAGAGTCGTCCCAAAGAGAATGGTAAGTCTTCTTTTACTTCCCGATTCTCTTTCTTTGGTCCTCCAAGTGCTAGCAGTTCGGGTAGCCCTAAGAAGAAGTAGAAGGGGAGGTCAAGTGTTTCCTTTGCAGGCTGACGGAGCTTTGCTATGGGTAGTGGAGTTGACATCAGTCAGACAAGGTCCAGCGCTCCCAATGAGAACTAGTACTTCAACTGTGGTCAGGTGGGCTACATTGCTACATTTTGTCCTCATTTTAGGCAGATTTTTGCTCCAATGGTGTGTTATAACTACAGGAAGGCGGGACATGTTCAGAGATCCTATCTGGAACCGTCGAAGAAGGTAGGAAGCCCACCACAGTAGTCGAGTAAGGGATAGGTGTTTACCATTGTAGCTCCAGGCGCTGGGTCTTAGGGAGATGTAGTTGAGGGTTCTTTTATTGTGGCTAGCTGGATGGCCAAAGTGTTGTTTGACTTAGGGAGTTTTTTCTCCTTTATCTCTAAGTCGTTTGCAGCGGAGTTGGAAGAGAGACCAGTTAGACTGGCCTTTCATCTCAGCGTGGTAACGCCATTGAGGGAGCACAGTTGGGCATGGAGGTATCTACTGTCTATCGACTTGACATTGAACGACAAAGAGTTCGATGCTAGCCTGATCGTGTTGGACATGCAAGAGTACGATGTGATACTCAGCATGGATTGGTTGACACAGCAATCTGCTTTGATCGATTGTGCTCGGAGGAGAGTTTTATTTGGGTATCCTAAGGATGGGTCTTTCTTTGTGCATGGTGGGTGTTAGGGTGAGCCTAAGCTTGTCATTTCGGCTATGAAGGCTTATAAGTCTTTGGTTAGGGGTTGCGTGGGGTATCTAGCTAGTATAGTTACCTCCACTTCTCCTAAGTTGGGTGTTCACAACATCTCTGTGGTGTGTGAATATCCTGATGTTTTCCCTGATGATTTGCCTGGTATGCCACCTCATAGAGAAGTAGAGTTCTCAATCGACCTGATTCCCAGTTCTGGTGCTGTGTCGAAGCATCCCTATCCCACGGTGCTAGTGCAGTTGCGAGAACTCAAGACTCAATTGGAAGAGTTGTTGGACAAGGGTTTTATCAGGCTAAGTGTGTCTTCGTGGGAAGCACCTGTTTTGTTCGTCCGTAAGAAGGATGGTTCACTCCGATTGTGTATAGATTATCGGAAGTTGAACCAGATCACGGTGAAGAAAAAGTATCCCTTGCCCTGCATCGATGACCTGTTCGACCAGTTGCAGTCTGCATCCGTGTTCTCGAAGATGGATCTGAGATCAAGGTATCACTAGTTAAGGATACAAGACTCAGACATTCAGAATACTACTTTCCAGACATAATATGGGCATTACGAGTTCACGGTCATGCCTTTCGGCCTGACCAATGCATTGGCTGCGTTTATGGATCTGATGAGTAGGATTTTTAGTCCTTTTTTGGACCCGTTCATTGTGGTTTTTATTGATGACGTGTTAGTCTACTCTCCTAATGTTAAGACTCACGCCTTGCATCTGAGGGCGGTTTTGGATACTCTGAGGCGTCATCAGTTGTACACCAAATTCTCCAAGTGTGAGTTCTGGCTGAGTGAAGTTTTGTTCCTTGGCCATTTGATTTTTGGAGCAGGCATTAGAGTAGATCCTACCAAGGTTGAGGTGGTGAGCAGTTGGGAGCGACCCAGGACTGTGGTGGAGATCAAGAGTTTCTTGAGTCTCACGAGCTATTATAAGATGTTCATCAAGGATTTCTCCTCCATAGCCGCGCCTTTGATAGAGTTGACTAGGAAGGGAGTTCCGTTTTACTGGGATCAAAATTGTGAGGCGAGTTTCCAAGAGCTGAAGTTTTGTCTGGTTTCTGCCCTTGTGTTGTCTCTGAGTGGTGACTTCATTGTGTATAGTGACGCCAATGGTGTTGGGTTGGGGTGTGTTTTGATGCAGCTTGTCAATGCCATTGCATATGCTTCGCGCCAGCTATAGAATTATGAGAAGAACTACTCGATTCACGATTTGGAGACGGCGCTGTAGTGTTCGCCTTCAAGCTTTGGCGACACTATTGGTATGGAGAGCAGTTTAAGATCTTCACCGATCACTAGAGTTTGAAGTATGTCTTCATGCAGATGGACCTCAACTTGAGGCAGCATCGTTGGATGGAGTATTTGAAGGACTATGGTTTCAGCTTGTCCTACCACCCTGGCAAGGCCAACGTGGTCGTCGATGCCTTGAGTCGGAGTACGCATGTGTTAGTGAGCCTGATGGTCAAGGAGTGGACCATGCTGGAGGATCTGGTGAGCTGCAGGCCGAAGCGGCAAGCTCAGAGAATAGTTGGTGCCTAGGTGGCCAACCTGTCTGTTCTCCCCAAGTAGATAGAATTTATTATCTCCTATCAGCAATTGGATCCATTTGTTCAGGTTGTGCTTAAGAAGCTGGAGGTTGGTGGAGAGCCTTATTTCTCTTTTGGGGCATATGGAGAGCTGAGATATGATATGCACCTATACGTGCCCTAGCATGAGGAGGCCAGGCAGAGATTGCTCGATGAAGCACATCAGTTTAGGTACACTATTCATTCTGGGAGTACGAAGATGTACCGAGACTTGAAGCAGAATTTTTGATGGCCTAGCATGAAAAGGGATGTTGCTAACCATGTGGCGACGTGTACAATCTATCAACTAGTCAAGGCAGAGCACCAAAGACCTGGAGGGACCTTGCAGTCGTTGGATATTCCCGTGTGGAAGTGAGAGCACATCTCTATGGACTCGTGACTGGTTTGCCACATACTTAGAGGAAGAAAGACACCGTGTGGGTGATCGTGGATCGACTAACAAAGTCTGCTCACTTCCTAGCCATTCTGGTGAAACTTTCGATGTATCGCCTGGTGGAGTTGTACGTTTTTGAGGTGGTTCGGCTGCATGGTATTCCAATGTCCATCATATCAGAAAGAGACACGAGATTTACCTCACGGTTCTAGATAACTCTGTAGGAGGCCTTTGTATAACATTTCATCCTTAGTTGGATGGTCAAACAGAGAGAATTATCCAGTCGCTGGAGAATATGCTTAGAGCATGTGTCTTAAAACTTTCAAGGGAGTTGGGAGGACCATCTATTGCCGATTGAGTTTGTCTACAATAATAGTTATCACTTGAGCATCAGAATGGTGTTGTACGAAGCTTTGTATGGTCGGCCATGTAGATCACCGGTTTGCTGGAGCGAGGTGGGTGAGCGTCAATTGATTGGTCCTGAGCTTGTATAGCTGTATGTAGACAAAGTTGATTTGATCTGTAGTAGGCTGTTGGCTACACAGAGTCGACAGAAAAGCTATGCCGATAGGAGGCAGAGACCGCTAGAATTTATGGTGGGAGACTATGTGTTTCTGAAGGTGTCGCCGTCCAAGGGTGTCATGAGGTTTGAGAAGCATGGGAAGCTAAGTCTTCACTTTATTGGCCCGTACTAGATTACCCAGAGCATCTGTGAGGTTGTTTATCGACTACCACTAGAGATGTCGTCTGTGCATGACGTATTCCATGGCTACATGCTGAGGAAGTGTTTGGTTGATGCATCTCATGTGATCCTAGTTCAACCAGAGGGGATCTAGGAAGATCTATCCTTTGTGGAGGATGCTGTCCATATTGTTGACCACAAGGAGCAGGTGTTGCGGAATAAGGTGATTCCGTTGGTCTTGGTGCAATGGTAGCATCGTCGAGCCGAGGAGGCCACATGGGAAAGAGAGGAAGCCATCCTAGCCCAGTACCCGTATCTTTTCACTTACTAGTGATTTCGAGGGTGAAATCTTCTTTTAAGGTGGTTAGGATGTAACACCCATAAATTCATTTTGTAATTATTTACATTTTAATGAATTTATTCCTGTATGGGTGTTACTGTTCTGAGGCTCATTTGTATGATTTTGTGATTTTGAGCTTAGGCCTCGTGGGCCAGCTTCTGTTTGCGTGTCCCTATGCGTGGTTGGCACTGTGCATGGTGGCACTATGCTTGTTAGCCAGGGTGTGGGTCTGTGTGGGCCCACGTTTGTAGGCCGGTTGTTGAGAGTGAGTTGGTGTGGTTGGTTGCTAGCTCGTGCGAAAGGCTGGTGGTTGCATTGTACATGCATGCATGCAACTACCACCATCGACACATATATAGCTACAACTGTCAACCTCCTTCCTCTACACCTCTGTAGATATCTTGATTTTAAGGTGGCTCGTAGGTGAACTCTCTAGAATATGTTTCTTTGGATACGGCAAGCCTAACCTTCATTTGAACTTTATCTGGCATCTTGGTTACCCTAAGCCTATAACAAACCCACGGTCCAATTAATAATCATGGCAGCTAGGTGGAGAGCACTATCATGAAGCACCAATGTGGAGCACCATCATGGCACACCAATGTGGAGCACCTAGGTGGCGTGCCAATGTGGATCACCAAGATGGCGCACCAATGTGGAGCACCAAGCTGGCGCACAACCACTTTTCAGGGTGCTGGTTGTTGGCTGTCCATCTTCTATGCTTGTAACCTTCACTTGCGAATATTCCTCTACAAATCTACGCAAGTCTGTTGGTTTCCAAGGCTTTTGGCATCCCAAGACTTTACAACTTCATCTCCTTTAAAAGCCACCCATGAGCAACATTTTTGGCTCTCTTAGCAATTCACCATCTTTGAGCAACTAGCACCCCTACTTTCAGAGCACTCCCTTGCATCCCTGAGCACCCCAGCTATGCCCAAAGCAACAAGGAGGTGACACCTTGAGCCACCCAAGGAGAATACACAATAGGTAAGTTCCCTTACTCATATTCACATGGGCTTTGCATGATATTCTGAATAAAACTTGCACTGCTAGGCTGACATAATCTTTGTAAATTGATGTTCCTTTGTACCTTTTTGCATAATTGGGTGTTCATATGTTCATGATGCTCTTTTCTATATTCATTGTTTGTTTATAATGATGATTTTTGCACTGTGTGGTCTTTTGGGTAATGTATCATAGTCTTATGAGACTGTTGGGCATGATTATGGGTTGTGATGCACCCCTTGCATGCTATATCATGTACCCATGCTCCCTAAGGCAGCCAAGATTCCCTCGTGAATCATAAAAGATCCCATAGGTAGTTGCAGTCCTTGAGAACCCATGAATATGCATAGGTAAAGAGAAAGTGAAATGAATGTTTTAGACTCGATTATTTAGCTCGATTATGTTCCCTGGCATCTAGGTTAATGATCTAAATAATCAATAATATAATTAGTTGCACACACCAAGCCCAGGCTCAGAAATCAGATTGCAGTCTGAAATAGAGTATCTAGAGTGCACCAAACTGGCGCACTAGGATGGAGCACATTCCTGGCGCACCAGTCTGGTCACAGGTTGCAAGCAACCTATTTTGCATCATGATTTGCATGCCTTTCTGTTTGTTTTGAACTCTGATCTTTTTGGTGTTTGATCTTCGATATACCATGTTCATTCTTGCATAATTTCATCATGTAATAACATTGTTTGCATTAGTTTTGCATCTAGTGAAGTTGACTTGCCACTAGGGTCTGGTGAACTGGTTGCCTGTCTGGACTTTTGTCTAGAGAATTCTTCTGCACCAGTCCATGATCCAGACCCAAGTAGCATAGCTGGGGTTCATTGGCTTTTATCAATATAGGGGTTTTGTGGTCTTGTGTGAGGCTTATTACCCTTGAGCACAAGACCCATGCCATGGTGTCTTGGTTTCATTCTTTCTTTTATGGCTTTATGGGAAAGAGATGAATTCATATGCGATCAAGTTTTCTAAAGGTCAAGGGTGCACATTCTGATGGTCTTAAGCATGTTTGCAAAGTTTTATATCGCATAGCATATCAATCTAGTTCACTGTTTGCTTCTGTGATTTCTAGGTCTCACTACAGTAGCACACATTGCTGGCACACCTTAGTGGAGCACATAGGTGGCGCACCTGCCTGTTTCAGTGCACCAACAGTGACTTTTGGCATGATATTTAATATGGTTCCTGATTTGCTTTGCTTCTTTTTTTCTTTGGGTGTCCTCTTGGATATATCAGGATGACTTCAGTCTGATTTCATCCTCTTTTATGCCTGATAGCTTAGGTTTTGCATGTAGCAAAGCGAGGACGTTAGTCACTCGATATAACTGGATCTATGGTTATGTTTGTGTAATATCTTTGCACCGATATTCGGTCCATACCTTGAGTGATCTTTCAGAGCATTAGGATACTCCCCATAGTCCTTTTACCCATGTTTAGCATAAGACACCACTTGCATATAGTGTCGCATTGCATATCGCCCTCGGGCGTACAGAAATAGGCTGAAAAGCCAATATTTCCATATAAATAAATGATAAACCCATGAAAAACCGATTTCTCAAGCGCACGAGGGTGCCTAATACCTTCCTCGTGCGTAATAGGGATCCTTACCCATTTTTTGGTTCGTGATTGGCCTTTTCCATTGGTTTTATTGTATAGTTTTAGTGTTTTAAAAACGATTTTCCTCGTCTCCCATTTTAAGTAGACTAGGTGGCGACTCCTACATTTCGTCATTATTTTTTTATTATTTTTACCGTGACTTTGCTGACCCTCTTGCATTTGGCCTTTCGTGTCATGTACGAGGCTGTCGCCGGCATGATTACAGGAATTGGCAACTCTGCTGGGGATAACTAGATCTCGGCTTTCGTTTTGGGTTTTTTCATTTACTTTGGCTTTTCTCCTTGTTTGCTTGTCTCCCATGCTTGGCTTTGGTTGTCTCTTTGTAATATAAGTTATGTCTTCCTTACATGCATGCCTTTTGCATAAGGGGTGTTTTCTTTTTACACATTTGCTAGGCCACCACTCTTGTACATAATATGCACATGCTTTTTGTATGTTGATTGATGATTGCTTTGGATGTTTTCTTCCCCTTTTGCACATGTCATGTTTAGGAGATTAGAGACATGTTTTCCTTCCCCTTTTGATTTAAAAAAATAATAAAAACTTTAAAACATAAATAAATAGGACTAACTAGTGACAAATTGCAAATTTTCGCCATGGTTAAATAAATTTGCAAGTAAAAGACTTAAAGCATCTTTTGCATTCATCATATAGGGCATGCATCTTCTCATCTCTTGAGTCCACCTATGTAGTTTTCGAAGGACATTTTCCTGTTTCTTATTCTATGGCTTTGGTGTGGGATGAGATATCGGTATGTCCCCCCTTGTCTGGGGTCATGTCGGTGTTAATAGGGGGTACAACCTACTGCTTTAGCAGAGGACGAGGCCCTGAACGCACCACCCGTTCACTGCCTAAGCTTTGGCTAGGATTTAGAATGGGAACCTTTACTTTCTAACATTGAGTCAGAGACCCATTCACCCTTGTGTGAACCCAGAGTAGACGGCTTGGTAGGACACCCCTAGATTGTGCGAGAGCGTATACTAAAAGCATTCATGCATTTGCATTCATGCCACCATAAGCACTACATCTTTTCTAACTTGTTTCCTATTTTTTGCAGCACCAATAGTACCGGTCAAAGTGCGAGTTCCTTAGCCAGAGCTCGAGGTTTTTCCTTTCATTGACACCCAGTGCAACCCGATTTTCGACTACATTTCCCGAGTTAACTGTCACCTTTGACGATAGCTCGTCTTAGGATTCATCCTCTTGTTCCCAACCACAGTCCAATCCGTATCCGCTCGTGATCCGCCATGGCCCAGCAAACCAGCGAGCATCTTTCCTCTGCTATCCAGGAGGAGGTCCCTATTTTAGTGTACCCTTCCTTTGTATCTGTCCCCGTTATCACTGCTACCTCCACTTTTGCCTTAGCATCTGGAGGACCTTCGCCATCCCATTATCACGTCCCTGTGGCTACCCTACCTTTGGGACTGCCATCTTGGTCATCTACTGCTTTTGGGGTCCCAGCAGTTGAGTCTGTCTCCATGACCTTCCCTCAAACTCCTTTCATTGCCCCTCAAGACTACGTGTGTTCTGGCACCCCTCCGACTGCGACTGTTTCTGTAGTAGCTTCTCCCCAGTTTGGACAGCGGAGCTTTCAGCTTCCTGACTCGTCCACTCCTTTTTTGCCTCCATCTTTCGGAGCCACGAGTGACGATCCCATGACCACGCAACTGTAACAAATGTCGGCCCTCGTCCAGCAGTTGCATGGATTGGCACTGGCCCTCTAGCCCTTTTTAGATTTGTCCATCCCGATTCCCGAGTTGCCGTTGCAACCAACCCTAGGACCACAGATTGCACCCACTGCACCACCCCAACAACCATCGCCGTCCCTTGTCTCCCTGGTAATAGGGACGTCGACATTGCCTTCTGCAGCACCGCCACAGCACCCACCACAACATGCATCTCTACTATCTGGTGGCCAGCCTTTTAAGCTGGTTGGAGCACAGTCAACCATGAGCGTAGTTCCTGGGGCCATTCCGGTTTAACAGCTCTTGCTCCCACATTCTGCACCTCCTGTAGCACCACCCCCTACTTTATCTTCACCCATGTACCAAACAAGCACACTTGCCTATTTTCAGTGCACCAATAGTGGCTTTTGGCATGATATTTAGTATGGTTCTTGACTTGCTTTGATTCTAGTTTCCTTTGGGTTTTCTCCTGGACATATCAGGATGACTCCAGTTTGATTTCATACTCATTTATGCATGATAGCTTAAGTTTTGCATGTAGCAAAGCGAGGATGTTAGTCACTCGATATTACTGGATCTATGGCTATATCCGTGCAATATCTTTGCACCGATATTCCATCTATGATTTGAGTGATATTTCAGAGCATTAGGACACATTCTACAGTCTCTCTATCCATGTTTAGCATAAGGCACCACTTGCATTTAGAGTTGCATTGCATATCGCCCTCGGGCGTACAGAAACAGGCTGAAAAGTCGACATTTCCATATAAGTAAATGAGAAACCCATGAAAGACCGATTTCTCGGGCGCACGAGGGTGTCTAATACCTTCCTCGTGCATAACAAGGATCCTTGCCCAATTTTCTGGTTCATATTGACCTTTATCCTTTGGCTTGTTGCATAATTTTATTATTTCGAAATGGTTTTCCTCGTCTCCTGTTTTTAAGTAGACTAGGTGGCGACTCTCGCATTTCTATCATTGTTTTTATCGCTTTTGCCGTGACTTCGCTAGTCCTCATGCATTTGGCCTTGCGTGCCACTCCCGAGGTTGTCGCCGGCATGTTTACAGGAACTAGCGACTCCGCTGGGGACAACCAGATCCCGACTTTCGTTTTGGTTTTCTCGATTACTTTAGTTTTTTCTTTGCTTGCTCTTTTGTTCCTTATCTGCTTGCTTTGATTCCCTTTTTTTTTGTAGAATAAGTTGTGCCTTGTTTACATTTTTGTGTATGCCTTTTGTATGATGGGTGTTTTTTTTTTACACATTTGCTATGCCACCATTCTTGCACATAACATGCACATGCTTTTTGTTTGTTGATTGATAGTTGCTTTGCATGTTTTCTTCTCCTTTTGCATATGCTATGATTAGGCGATTAGAGACATGTTTGCTTCCCCCTTTTGGTTAATAAAAACATAAAAACCAAAATAAATAAATAGGACAAACTAGTGATAAATTGTAAACTTTCCCCCATGGTTTAACAAATTTTAAGTAAAAGACTTAAAGCATATTTTATATTTATCATATAAGGCATGCATCTCTTCCTCTCTTGAGTCCATCTATATAGTTTGTGATGGACATTCTCCAGTTTCTCATTCTATGGCTTTGACGTGGGATGAGATATCGGTATGTCCCCCCTTGCCTGGGGTCGTGTTGGTGTTAGTAGAGGGTACAACCTACTGCTTTGGCAGAGGACGAGGCCCTGAACGCACTATCCGTTCACTACCTAAGCTTTGGCTAGGATTTAGAACAGGAACCTTTACTCTCTAACGTTGAGTCGGAGACCCATTTACCCTTGTGTGAACCCAGGGTAGATGGCTTTGTTAGGACACCCTTAGATTGTGTGAGAGCGCATATTAGAGGCATTCATGCATCTACATTTATACTATCATAAGCACTACATCTTTTCTAACTTGTTTCCTGTTTTTGTATCACCATAGTACAGGTCAGTGTGCGAGTTCCTTAGCCAAAGCTCGAGGTTTTTTCCTTTCACTAACACCCAACGTGACCCAGTTTTCGACCACATCTCCCGAGTTATCCGTCACTTTTGACAATAACTCGTCCTAGGATTCACCCTTTGGTTTCCAGCCGTAGTCTGATCTGTACCCGCGCACGATCTGCCATGGCCCAGCAAACCAACGAGCCTCATGCCTCTGTGATCCAGGAGGAGGCCCTTGTTTCAATCTACCCTTCCTTTGTGTTGAGCCTCGTCATTACTGCTGCCTCCACCTTCGCCTTAGCATCTGGAGGACCTCCTCCATCCCAATACTGTGTCCCTATGGCTACCCTACCTTCGGGACCATCAGCTTGGTCATCCTCTGCTTTTGGGGCCCCAGCTGTTGAGTCTGTCCCCATGACCTTCCCTCAGACTCCTTTCACTGCCCCTCAGGATTATGTGTGTTCTGGCACCCCTCTGACTGCGGCTGTTTCTTGTAGTAGCTTCTCCCTAGTTTGGACAGCGGAGCTTTCAGCTTCCTGACTTGTCCACTCCTTTTCCACCTCCATCTTTTGGAGCCACAAGTGACAATCCTGTGACCGTGTAGCTGTAGCAAATGTCGGCCCTCGCCCAGCAATTGTAGGGGTTGACACTGACATTTCAACCCTTTTCAAGTTTGTCTTTCCCGACTTTTGAGTTGCCTTTGCAACCAACCCTAGGACCACAGGTTGCACCCACTGCATTACCCCCACAGTCGTCGTTGTCGTCGTCCCTTGTCTCCCCGGCAATAAGGGCGTCGACATTGCCTTCTGCAGTACCGCCACAGCACCTTGCACAATATGCATCTCCGTTATTTGGTGGCCAGCCTTCTAGGCTAGCAGGAGCACAACCCACCATGAGCATAGTCCCAGGGGCCATTCCGGTCCAACAGCTCTTGCACCTGCATTCTGCACCTCTTGTGGCACCACCCCCTGCCTTATCCTCAACCATGTATCAAACACAGGGTTCATCTTTTATACCTCAGCACACAACACCTATGCATGGGTACGCTGGCCATCCCACTGTAGTACTAGACGGCGGAATGGTGGATCCAGAGGAGCCTTTAGGGGCGACCCATAAGGTGTACATAGCTCCTGCATCTACTGCACAATCCACGATTGCCATAGCTCTAGACGCCCTCCTTGCGAGGGTGAACGATTTGGAGCGAACACTCCGATAAGTGTAGGGCTGGGACTGCCGGTCTTACCAATTCCGAGACCTCTGTTATTTTTCAGAGGCGACTCTCCCTACGAACTTTCATATCTCGGAGTTCGAAAAATACAATGGTAGAGGCTACCCGATTTCACACCTCAAAGTATATTGTGGAGACCTTGCCCAGCTTCAAGTTGATGAGAGGCTGCTTATCCACCTGTTCCAAAAGAGTCTTACAGGGCCCGTGTTGAAGTGGTTCACTTCCCTTGACATGGCCACCATCAAGACTTGGGATGACCTCACACAGGCGTTCCTCGAACAGTATTCCTTTAACCTCGACCTAGTCCCAAAGTGCGAGGACTTAGTCGTAGTTAAGTAGAGGCCCCAAGAAACATTTGGAGAGTATATTGGACGATGGCGATCCTTGGCTTTGTAGGCCAAAGATAGACCCTCTGATGAGGAGTCTATTGAGATTGTGATCCAAGAAGCACAGTCAGCAGTCGGGGCTCTGCTCAACATACAATTAGTCACCACTTTTTCTACTTTGCTTTGGGTAGGTGTCCGTGTTGAGAGCTCACTGCATGGCGGCAGTTTTTCGGCACTCTCTGCATTTTCCAAGCAAGCCACTTCCTCACATAGTGGCGCCAGCAACAGCAACAACAACAATAACCATAATGCCAATCCACCCAAGAGGCAGGATCCTTCTAAGAATACAGTATCTTACATCAGATCCCCTGCTGCACCGATAAATGTCCATCCTCCCCCTAAGCATCAAGTACTTTATGCACCCACACCCACACCTAGAGCACCTCATGCATCACACATCACTCCCACTGCTACTCCAGTTTACCCTACCCCACCGGTAAGGATGTGCCCACCATTGGCACATCCACAACCGAAGTGACAACGCTGTGACAGGCGCCACTATACTCCTTTAATGGAACCATTGAGCATGGTGTTTCCTAAAGTCGCATCCCTTTTGAGGCTACCTTAGATTCGCCCGCCACAAAGTCCGCTCCCTGCATGGTACAATATGACTGCGTTCTGCAATTTCCATCGGGTCGCAGGTCACTTGATGGATAATTGCCTCACATTGAGGGACGCGATCTAGGACTTGATTGACCAGAAGGTCATCATGATTAGCACACAGGCGGTAGGCCTAGCGCCCACATCAGCAGTCGTACAAGCACCACCAGCACATCCCAACATAGTTAACCAGCCTTTATCGCAGCATTCAGCCTTAAGAGCAGCAAGTTCCTCGGGAGTCAATTCTGTTTTTTCTTTTGGTTCTATTTCATCTCCTATTTGTCCCACTGATCTTATTCATGATGTGGCATCCCCTTTTCCTCACCTATTATATCGATCTTTCCTCGGTGGTTCCGAGGAGTCAGTTAGTATGATTCGTCCTACCATTGAGTCAGAGTACCCTGTGACGCCGCTTATCGTACATCCACAGCCACTTGCACCAATTTGTCTCCAAGCCTGGTCACAATCTGGGCATATTCTGTCACCCGCACCTCGGAGTTACCAATATCTTCCAGCCATGCCTGTACAGCTAGCGGCCTGTCCCTCGGTTGTTGTCACCCTCACTCATGACACGCATAGTGTTCCATATAATTATGCCGCAGAAATGCGTGCAGAGGTAACACGATCGGGTAGAGTGTACATGCCCCCGGCACCTAGACCTAATCCTCCAACACCAAACCCCATCCAGTCACAAACCCAACCATCTAGATCACTGGCACCCATAGCACCAGTTCCTGTCTAGTTACAAGTTCAATCCCCAAGACCACTCGCACCAAGAGTAACTCCACCCGTTCCTACCAGAAACAACCAACTGTCAGCAGATATAACCGCTCAGCTTAAGAAATTTAAAGCTGACATTTCAATTTGGGACCTGATTCACACCTCAGCCGAGCACAGGGAGGCCTTCCTTAGAGTCTTCCAAGCTGCCCATGTGTCCCCAACCATTGAGCCAGCTACCCTTGAAAGTATGGTAGGTATGATAGCGGTGCCACAGGTAAACTCCTTTTCCAGCTAGGAGTTACCCTTGTTCATCACTGTGCAATATTAGAACTTTAGCATCCCTCTCACGTTGGTAGAAAATGGAGTAGGTTTAAATGTCTGCCCCTTGCGTATGGCAAGTGCAATCGGATTCAAGTCCAAAGACATAATACCAGTTGTGAAAGGGATGACAACCTTCAATAATACGTACCATGATGCCCTTGGGATTCTGGTCATCCCTCTGATAATTGGTCTAGCCTGTTTCGACGTAGAATTCTACGTCATTGACATCGAACCTTCCTTTAATCTCTTGCATGGACACCCTTGGATTCACAAGCATTAGGTCCTTCCCTCAACTCTCCACCGCATGATCAAGTTTTGCTGGGACGATAACGTCGTTGTTGTCATGGAGGAAGATCTGGAGAAGGTTGAGGTTGTCTCTGCTGTTGCACCACAAACCTTCAGTTCAATCCTAAACCCTTTGATATTCTATATCGTGTCAATCGGTTCAAGCCGATTAATTTCATTCCGCTCTCAAGCATGTCAGCCATCTGGCCGTTTGCAATGACCCCCATCTGATGGTCGATAATTTGTGTCACAAGTGGGGATACGCGAAAGGAACCCACCTTGGGCGATACAGCCAAGGAATCGTCGAGCCGATCGAGGCAGAAGAGTCGAAAGAGCACGAAGGATTGGGATGTGAGCATTAGTACCAGCGGAAGAGATCCTTGCGCTCCGATAAGTCCCCAAAGATGATCATTTCCCATGATTTGACTAACTTCACCAGTGCAGGCGTCTTGAATCCAAACCAGAGTGCGTTCACAGTCTCAGTGTCATAGTCACCAGCAGTTTGGATTTATCTAGAAGAATTTTATCCAAAGAGTGATCATTCAGAGTCAGAGCAGATTATTGAGCAAGCCTGTGAGCAGTTCCAGAGTTGTACAGTGCTGTCAAAGTCAGAACAGTCGGTAGTGCGTCAGGCAACAGCAATACAAGATCTTGTTCAGAAGGCAGACTCAGAGAGCCTGACAGATGACACGGTTTGAGATTTAAATATTCAGTTCCAAGAGCAGTTGGAAGTGCTCGCAGAAGATTTAGCGGAGTACAATAGGGTTAGGAAGGGAAAAGAAGTTGTCTTCAAATCACAGCCAGAATCACCAGTACCACCCTAGGACCAAGCTTCAACTAGGGTCCCCCAAGAATCAAAGAAAGTTTTCGCTAGACCAATGGAGTTAATCTCCTGTCAGCTGGTAGGCGGCTCTAGCTGGTATTGACAAATCAAGCCTCACCTTAGGGGTGAGAGGCAAAAAAGAAAAACCTGAGCTAGGCTCAAGGAGCAGTACAAGCGGCAACAATCTTATCAGTCAGTAGTAGGACAGTCGCCAGCATGCAACACCCATTGTAGATATTATGGAAAATACAAAAAAAATCAGAAAACCAAGAAAACACAAAAAAAAAAAAAAATCTCAAAATCCAAAAAAAATAAAAAAATGTAAATAGAGATGCACCAACCTCAGAAGTAGAGAGCCCTAAATTTGTAATTGGCCTAGGCAATCATATGGCAGAAGAGGTCGCACATTGCAAAATTATTGTGACCGTTATGAAGTGCCACCAGGGGACAATATTAGAAGAAATCCTCTCAGTTGGTATCACAAATCTAACCTTTGAGCAAGAAATTCTATCTGAGCTCATAGCTTATGGAGAGGAGGGCGATGTTATCGAGACAAATGATACAGATGGGCCCAATTGGCGTGGACGTTCATTGTGAAAGAAGTCTTATCAAGGGGTGCAATAATTCTCGAAGGTATGAATCAGGAGGAGCAGTCAGAGCCTGTCAACACTTCCTATCTGAAAAAGTACTACCAGTGATCGTCAGTCGCTCCCGAGCCTTGCAAAACATTCCATTGTGGGCCATGCATCTCTATGTTTCTTGTGTTAGCATTCCAGTATTTTAAGTTACTGCATTCGCACATCACATAAATCGCATCATATGCATTGTACTTTCTTTTACATTGTAATCATAATATGAAACATAAGCATAACATTGCTCGATGAAGAAAATCTGAAGGCTAGCCTGCTTAGGAAGAGTTTTGATCCTTCTCATGTGTTACTACTTGTGTGACCTAGGGAGTGAGGGAGTAACTATTTACAGGGAATAGGGCGAAGTATACAAATTCCCAAGGCACTTATACCTCAAGAGGGAGACAAAATGTTAGGATGTGAGTGAGTGTGAGCCAAGAAAAACAAACGTAAATATCGGAGCACAAAAAAAAAAGGAAGATAGAAGTTGAAGATAGAAGTAGGCTCCAATGAGAGAAGCATGTGAGACAACTTTGTCCCTATCACATAACTTGGAGAGGAGTTGAAGCATACACCTACCAAGCCCATAGATTCAAAGGGACTATCCACCCCTTAAGTTAAACTGAAAAGAGCAGCCACCCCTCATCCTAGGTGTTTATTACCTCCAAGTAGGGATAGTGTAAGTCAGCATGCCTTTGAGGGAGTAAAAGAAAAATGAATTATTGAAAAAAGTAGGTGTAGGGTCCTAGGAGTTTGGCATAGAACCCGTTTTATCTCAACAGTCCATTGAGTGAGTGAGAGCCACCATAAACCCAGGGATCCAGGTAGCGTCAAGTGAGTTGAGGACATTCTAGTTCCTTGTAGCAGGCAATAAAGGCTTCCTTGGTGCTGAGGGCACTAATATCTTCTATACGCCATGCATAGATCTTGCTTCACCCTTACACAAATCTTTCATAAGCCATTTGACATTCGGCATTTTAGATTGCACCTCTTTTGTACTTTGCATCGCTTTACAAAACGTTTGCCCACATTCCAATCAGGGGCATGTTAGCTGCCTTTTGAGTTAGAATATTGGCAAAATGGGGATTATCAACCAGGGGCATGTTAACTGCTCTTTGGTTGAAAATAGGTCTTTGACTAGGGGCATGCCAGTTGCCTTTCTAAGTTAAGAAGATCACTGGGACAGTATTGCTATTAAGAGCATGCGGGCCAACACAAGCTGCTTGTTATAAAGAGCATAGACTGAATTCCTTGCTAGGACAAGCCAAATCAGGTTCAGGAATGATACACGGTGAAACAAGTCAGTCCCCCTATTACAACTCTTTAGTTGTACAAAAATTTCTCACTTTATAAAGAATACAGAGGAAATTCATAGTAGTGGGCCCCATCGTGTACAAGTAATGCAAATAGTTTGTTTTCCAGGGTCAAAAATGGAAAATGGCTGCAAAAATTGTGTTTCGGCCCCCAGCACTCCACAGCTTGCATTTGAAGAGCAAAATGCAAAGTATCAAGAAAAGTAAACACTCAGCCTCAAAAAAGTTCACCAGATGGGGTAATTTGTAGAAAACCCCCTCGTATTGTGTAATTTGCAGAATAGTCCACGGAAGGCATAAGAAATTATATTCGAGCAGAAATTTACAAACGCTCAGTAGAATTTCAAATATCATAGCACAGCAGCAAATACAGCCATCAGAAGTTTGTCATATCATGCTAATTTGCAATAAAGCCCTTAAGTTTTGAATAATTGCGAACAAGTCCTAACGTTTTGCAAAATCCGTAAATGATGCCAGATTAGATTGAAACCTCAGTAAGGTCCTTTTAGAGGATGTTTCACGTGCATCTCAATAGGAATATAGGTTTCCGTGCCTAGAGCAAGTAGCAAGCACAATTACTCTTTTGCCCTCCGAAGCGCAACTAGAGCCAACTTCCTTCCTAGGGGGTAATCTAGGGATCATTGATTTCTTTTTCGGATTCTCGTTCTAGGCGGATGAGGTCCTTCTATCCCTTCCCTTTTTTGAATTCTTTGCGAATACGAAATCCTGCTGTTCGACCTTTGACTGGGTGGTCAAGGTCCTATCTTTTGTTTTCCTTGGATTTTCGCAGGCGCGAAATCCAGCTGTTTGACCTTTGACCGAGAGGCAAGGTCCTTTCTTTTGCTTTCATTGGATTTTCATGGGTGCGAAATCCTATTGTTTGACCTTTGACCGGGCAGTCAAGGTCTTTTCTTTTGCTTTCTTTGGATTTTCGCAAGTGTGATATCCTACTGTTCGACCTTTGACTGGGCGGTCAAGGTCCTTTCTTTTGCTTTCCTTGGATTTTCCAGGCATGAAATCCTACTGTTCAACCTTTGACTGGGCGGTCAGGGTCTTATTGTTTGCTTTCCTTGGATTTTCGCTAGCGCGAAATCCTGTTGTACGACCTTTGACTGGGCGGTCAGGGTCTTATCGTTTGCTTTCCTTGGATTTTCGCTAGCGCGAAATCCTTCTGTACGACCTTTGACCGGGCGGTCAAGGTCTTTGTTTTTGCTTTCTTTGGATATTTGCGGGCGCGAAATCCTTTTGCTTGACTTTTGACTGGGTGGTCAAAGTCAACCTTTGACTGGACGGTCAGGGTCCTTATCCTTTTCTCTCTTGGATCTTCGCGGGCACGAAATCCTGTTGCTTGACTTTTGACCGAGCGGTCAAAGTCCACCTTTGATCGGGCGGTCGAAGTCATTTCCCTTTTCCTTGGATTTTCGCAGACGTGAAATCCTACTGCTTGACCTTTTACCAGGCAGTCGAGGTCATATCTTTTCCTTTGCTTGGATTTTCGCGGGCGTGAAATCCTTTTGTTTGACTTTTGACTTGATGGTCAAAGTCAACCTTTGACCAAGCGGTCAAAGTCCTATCCTATCCTTTTCTCTTATGGATCTTCGTGGGTGCGGAATCCCTTACTTGCCCTGTGTCTGTGCAGACAGGGCCTCCTATCTTGCTTGACAAATAATACGTTTTGTCATGCCCTTTCTTTGGGCTGGTACCTCCAATTACTCACTTGACAACCGTCAAACTGTCTTGCCCTCTATGACTTGTGTGATCTTTCGAAGCTTTAGGACACATCCTACAGTCTTTGTACTCATGTTTAGCATAAGGCACCACTTGCATATAGAGTTGTATTGCATATCGCCCTGGGACGTACAAAAACAGGCTGAAAAGCCGACATTTCCATATAAGCAAATGAGAAACCCATGAAAGACCAATTTCTCGGGTGCATGAGGGTGCCTAATACCTTCCTTGTGCGTAACAGGGATCCTTGCCCAATTTCTAGTTCATGTTGACCTTTATCCATTGACTTGTTGCATAATTTTATTATTTCGAAACGGTTTTCCTCGTCTCCCATTTTTAAGTAGACTAGGTGGCGACTCCCGCTTATCTATCATTGTTTTTATCGTTTTTGCTGCGACTTCGCTGGTCATCGTGCATTTAGCCTTGTATGCCACACCCGAGGTTGTTGACAGCATGTTTACAACCTCTCCTCCTCTTTTCCCTACTTCGCCGTCCTCCCCTTGAGTGCCACCTTCATCTCCCCTCCCTCTACTTGCTCTCCCTACTCACTTGATCCCTCCCTCACTCACCCTCTTTCTCCCCTACCTCTTCCCTTGCTCGGTGTGCTTGACGGCGTGCGGCGCCGTGTGGCGGCATGTGGCTCCGAGGAGTCATCCCAAGGGTCGTGGAGGCTCCGGAGGCTCGCGGGTGGCCAGAGTTAGGTCACCAGAGGTCGTATTAAGGTATGCACCTCACCTTGTGCTGTAGAAAGCATGGAATTGGTAGTAAATGATAGGAATGTATGACATCTAGGTAAATTTACATTCCTAGAAATTGTTGTGAATTTATGGAGGCATTTATGGCGTTTTATGGTGGTTGTTGTGGTTTGAGTCCTTTTGACCCTTCTATCTTTGCAAATTTATTTCTTGCTGTGTGATGAATGGATTTTGGTTTTGTTTGTGTAGATTTGGAGTAGACTTGAGGGTCTATAATATATGTTTTAATCGTATTTTGTAGTGCTTGTTTTGGGGGGTCTGCCTCAAGGTCTTATTTTGGGCGATTTCAAGGTTGGAGCTTTGGGCCATTTTTTTAATTCACAGAAAATAGCATACCGAATCATTTCGGTATGCTGTTTTGCTATCAGTTTAGGTCCTCTGTTCGAACTTCGATCGTCTGATTTTGGATGGTCGACCAAATCATTTTTCGGTCTACTGATTTGGCCATGAGTGTTGACCATTGACCTATTTCAGGTTCATCTCCCTAGTTGAGGTCGAGGATCGAGATACCTGAGGCTGAAAGTTATCGGGTTTTGGAGGTATGAGACTCCCTCACTGTCGTCTTGAGGCTAAGGGTTGTGGTCCACGAGTTGAGGTGCCTTGTGGCATAATGGGGAGGTATGATACTCCTACTGTCGTTGTGAGTACTAGGGCTCGGGTGTTGTTTGCTGTGGAAGTATGACACTTCCTCCTGAGCGCTGTGTGGAGGACGCTGTGGGGAGGCGTACCCTATGGTGGTCAATGCCGGTCGGACATGTGCCTTGTAGTTGGTAACGTTTTAAGAGACAGGACTGCCTTCCTAAAGAGGGGTTGACTTTGTGAGGGTTCTCTAGGTGGGAGAATCACGAGACGGTGAATGCTCCTGCACACGGTGGCCATCATCGTGGCAGTGCAGACGTCGTTGGTCATGCTTCAGTGGACTGCTTGTGGCTAGAGTTGGTTGCTTGGCACTGGGCTTCCCGACTCATTGTGTGTGGTTTTGATCATTGATGGCCTTATTTGTGGTTTTGGGCTAGTAAAGCCTTGTTTACTGTTTTGGTTGGTGTGGGCCACACTTGTTGTGGTTTTCGACCTTGTGGGCCTTATTGTGGGATTTTAAAGAAAATGATTGCAAAATGAATTTAAAGGAAAAATTAATATAATTTTGTTTTTTGCCGTTTTTGTAGGATCTGTGTTGGATGACTTTTGTCTCTCACGCTTGTTTTTTTTGTGATTTTGAGTTGCAGGTACAGGCATGTAGTTGGGATTTAGTATAGTGCATATAGTCCAGAGTCTCGTAGCCGCACATACATGTTCTTGGTAGTTAATATTGCTGTTTAGCTTTTAATTTTCTGTAATTTAATTTGTTTTAAATTATTATAGAAATTCGGGGCATGACAATTATACGTAAGCAAGGGTTAGGAAGCTCTAAAAGTTCAAGGACCAAGTAAATATAGGAGACAATAATCGGCTCAGGCTAGTAGGAGATTCTAGGTTTTCAAAGGGCAAAGCATGGCAAAAAGGGAAGATTCTCTCACATTAGATAATACGAGATAATAATGCTAGATTTGTAGGAAGAAGGACCGTGACCACACTCATCAAATAAACAAAAGAAAGAAAATCCAAAATAAAAAAATAAAATCCAAAAAACCAAATGAGAAAGGGAAAATAGAAAAGAATAAAAGAAGAAGAAGGAACCTAGGTTGTAAAATCCAGCAACCAAAGTGTAGAGATATCCACTCTACATGCAAGTGAGACCTTAGTAAGTGAAGAAACTAAGGTTAGTCTAGTTGATGATTCAACAATCGACTCACCCAAAGTCAGAGTTAACATCCTACTCAAGCATGTCTTATGGCTTGGGTGTGCTCTCTCAACAAAGACACTATTGTAGATATCTCATTTGGCATTTTTGCAAACTCTATTAGGTCGAACATCCTTCACCACATCCACTTTTGACCTTGGGACACTCTTTCACTATGTTGTTCTCTTTTCTAGACACATTTTAATGTCTTTTCCGTTAGACACATGATTCTATGGCGTCTTATGTAAGACGCACCCATTCTTGCATCTTACACTGGCAACTTCTTGCTCACTTTGCTGGTCAACCTTGCCTTATTTGGTTTTGACTTGACTTGTCCAGTTTGGATGAGTCAAGTTTCCTTTTTTGGATACCATGTTGACTTAATATAATACCCAGAATTAGGGTGGGCACCTAAATCATCCAAACTAGTTAACTGAACCGAATCAAACCATTTTTAGCGGTTTGGTTCGGTTTTTCAAATTCAGTGGTTTGGTTTGGTTTGGAATATCTCCAAACCGAACCATATGGTTCAGTTTGTGGTTTCAAGGACCGTTTAACCAAACCGAACCGAACCCAATATAAACTATATCTGTTAATGTGTATATTAAATATTTAAAAGAATATAATTATGTATCTTTTAGAATCGTAGCTTGAATCATAGTCATTCTTATGTATCTTTTACTAGGTTGTTTTTTTAACTGATTGTTATTGGAAGTCAAATAAAAACGTTTTTGGTCATTCTTATGTATCTTTTACTAGATTGTTTTATATTTAATTCTTGGAGTTGATAAGCTTCACTACTGTAATTCTATCATAACATGATACATGAAAATTTCATATTACTAGGAATCATGATTTCTATTTAAATTTTGCAGTATTAGATGTGGTTATTGTCATTTTATCTCATATCTAGTTATATTCTTTCATTTTTCACTATCAATATTTTATTTTTTTCTATATATTTTATTAAATGGTTAAACCACAAACCAAACCAAACCAAACCGATTTTGAATGGTTCGGTTTCAATAGATAAAATGATTCAGTTCGGTTTGAAAATTGTTCAAACCGAATTATATGGTTTGGTTTGTGGTTTTGTCTCAAACCGAACCGTGCCCACCCCTACCCAGAATCACTCATTAAGTCTTTATTGACCTTGATCCCCATTTTTGAAAGTTATGAACTTGAGGGCATTAAATGCGAGTCGCGTTGGTATCTTATGTTAGACACAGGTTTCTTGTGTCTTACGTGCAACAATTGTGGCCTCCTATTCCATCAGTGCTTTTAATTTTTCTTTTTTTGGAAAATTTTCAATTTCAAAATATTTCCTTTTTTGGTTGATTCTGGAGATCAAACTTTGACTTGTTGACCATTATTATGATAGATTCTGTCATTTACCATTGTTGGCCTTGTTACTATCTTGAGGAGGGTGTCGAACGCTAGCTATTCTAGCATCCAACGTAAGATAACTTAGACACAGTAACCACTGGTGCAACTGCTTTGTGTTTCCAAGAATGGAACTCTTACCTATCTTAAGCAATCCCATTGCTCTACTTATACCTTGACACCCCAACCTTGCTAGTGGTAGGATTTCTTGATCTAAAATCTTGTGTAAGAAATGTGAGCTATCAAAGAGAAGATAGTGTTCCTTACTTCACTGGCCTCCTCAACCCAACTTGGGACCTAGTGACACTATCCTTCGACCAGCACCTCTAGTGAGACATCTTTGATTCTTGCATTAAAAAGGGGGTTTTACTTAGTGGTCTTTTTGCATATGTTTACATTAATAGTTAGGCATTGCATTTAGAGTAAACTAGGGAATAACCCTTGGGAACCTATGTTGCTTATGCTCTTTTCATTGCCCAAATACTTCACTCGTCTAATCTGTGAAATTATTTGCTTTTTTTGAAGGGAAAAGAGAGAAGGAATGAGACTCATTAGCATGGGAAACCTTTGGGTGATGTAGGCGTCATCTCAAAGTAGTCAGACTCAACATCACACAAACATGTTCTTAGGTATCTCGAGAGCCAGCAAAAACAAATCGAGAGTGGCGATCACATTTGGTTTCCAAGTACGTGGAGTAAAGGAAACAAGCCAACAAAAAAGAGGGGAACGACGATTCACAAACGTGCACGTTGTGGATGTGGTTTTGGGGGTGGATGTAGATGTCGACCTGTCCACTCACGTTAACACCTTTTGTGATCACTACTTGCCGATTTACTTTCACCGGTTGATAAGGTACCTTGCAGGAGTTACGGTTGATGTGGTTCTATGGGTTCTTGGTTCACTGGGTCAGCGACAGGATGTTGCCCGACGACATCCTTGTGCTTTGTGTTCTTCCTTCCCTTCAAGATAAACAACAACAAAAAAAAGAAATCTAGATTAGTCTAAGTGCAGTACATGAAATCAAAAAAAAAAAAACAAACAATATAAATAAACGAATCTAATACTAACTAAGGGTTGTCCCTGCATGCATATGCCATGGGCTATATTAATGACATGCAATGGATTATGTAAAAAAAATGCATAATTGGAAGAAAATACTCCCTTCATCCTTGTGCACTGTGGAGTAGATGGAGGAAGTGGAGGACTAAGGGAACTTCGGAGATGCGCTATAGCTTTTGGACAGAAGGATCTCTTGTGGATCTAAGATAGGATATGGAGCTGGGGCTAGAGGCTCCCTCTCTCTCTCTCTCAAGATCTCTCTCTAGAGTTTGAAGCAACTTCTTGGGATTTGAAATGTGCCTCCCCTCAAACTCTTGACCTAGGAGGTCTATTTATAGAGTTTGAGGGCTCTAGATCTTGTTAATGACGATATAGAAATCAATGGTCAGGATTAAACTCTATGAAAATGGCAAAATATCCCTTTTAGATCTCATTGCCTATGTGACAGGTGACAAGATTATTGCATCGCCACCCATACAAGTGATGAGGCTAAAGATCTCGAATTCAACACATGCGGTAAATTGGCACGAAATCTATCACGTCAGCTAGTTGTCAAATTATAACACCCATAAAATTCATTTTGTAATTATTTACATTTTAATGAATTTATTTCTGGATGGGTGTTACTATTCCGAGGTCCGTCTGTGTGGTTCTGTGATTTTGGACTTGGGTCTCGTGGGTCGGCTTCTGTTTGTGTGTCCTTGTGAGTGGTTGGCACTGTGCGTTGTGGCACTGTGCTTGTGGGCTCGGGTGTGGGTCAGTTTGGGGTCCGCATCTATGAGCCGGTTGGTGGGAGTGATTGGTGCAATGGGTTGTTGACTCATGCAGGAGGCCGGTGGTTGCACTGTGCATGCATGCATGCAGCTACCACCATCAGCGTGTATTTAAGTCGCGACTGACGACCTTTCTTCTGCACTTCTCCTCCTCTTTCCTGCTCTGCTATTTCCCTTCCGCTCGTTTCAGGTACGTACTTCCAAACCAAAGTATAGAAAGCATGAAATAGGTAGAAAATGATAAGAATGCATGAAATCTAGGTAAATTTACATCCCTAGAATTTATTATGAATTTATGGGTATTTATGGAGGTATTTATGGCGTTTAATGGTGGTTGTTGCAGTTTGGGTCTTTTTGACCCCTCTACATTTGCAAATTTATATGTTGCTGTGTGATAGATAGATTTTGATTTTGTTTGTGTAGATTTGAAGTAGACTCGAGAGGTCTACTACATAGGTTTTAATTGGATTTTGTAGTACTTGTTTTAGGAGTCCGCCCTAAGGTCCCATTTTGGGTGATTTTCAAAGGTTGAGCTTTAAGTTGTTTTCTGGTTTTGT
Organism: Posidonia australis; assembly: GCA_024699735.1. Lineage (NCBI taxonomy): Eukaryota > Viridiplantae > Streptophyta > Magnoliopsida > Alismatales > Posidoniaceae > Posidonia > Posidonia australis. The sequence goes on from JAMKQA010011716.1 coordinate 28,294, forward strand.
AGAAAATGACATCTGAGCTATTTTGATATGCCGTTTTTCTATCAATTTTGGTCCTTTGGTTGAACTTCAGTCGTCTGATTTTAGACGGTCGACCGAATCAAGAGATTTTAGTCGACCGAACCATTTTCGGTATGCCGATTTAACCATGAGTGTTGACCATTGACCTGTTTTGGTTGACCGATACTAATTGATCTTCCAATTCAGGGATTTTCGGTATACCGATTCCCTTTTCGGTATGCCGAATCAGGGCCCTGGTTGTTTTATAAAATTTGATTTCCAAGGATTCTCCGGATTGGTTTGCTCTGCCCATTTGAGATGGGATTGTAGGCTGTCAGGGGTAGTCTCATGGGACACTTGACGTGTCGTTTTGCCGAGGTTTTGAAAGAGTTTTCAAAGATATAAAATGATTTTAAAAGAGATGAGTCAGCCCATTTTGGAAAATGATTTCCTGGTTTTTTATGTGCGGACCAAGACACTATGGGACCGTGTCGTCAGGACTAGGGAATGTGACGACATTTTCGGGTGGTCGGCGTGTTTCCCCAATCGAGGTCGGGGGCCGAGATACCTGATGCTGAGGGTCGTCGGGTCTTGGAGGTATGAGACTCCTTGACTGTCGTCTCGATATCAAGGATTGTGGTCCACTGGTTGAGGTGTCTTGTGGCATGACGAGGAGGTATGATACTTCTACTGTCACTGTGTACACTAAGGCTTGGGTGTTGTCTGGTGTGCAGGTATGACACTCCCTCTTGAGCACCATGTGAGGACGCCTTGAGGAGGCGTACCATGTGGTGGCCAGTGTAGGTGAGACACGTGCCCTGTAACTGGTAGCGTCCTGAGAGACAAGACTGTCTTCCTAGGGAGGGGTTGGCTCTGTGAGGGTTCTCTAGGTGGGAGGATTGCGAGACGGTGGTTGGCTCCTACATAAGGTGACACACCGTGGCAGTGCAAACGTCATTGGTCGTGCTTCAGTGGACTGCTTGAAGCTAGAGTTGGTTGCCTAGCATTGGGCTTTCTGACTTATTGTGTGTGGTTTTGGCCATTGAGGGCCCCGTTCATGGTTTTGGACCCCATTTGCTTTAGTTTTTCGACCTTATGGGCCTGACTATGGGATTTCAAAGAAAATGATTGCAAAATGATTTTTGAAGGAAAAATTAATATAGTTTTGAATTTTCCGTTGTTTTTCGTGAGGTACGTGTTGGGTGACTTTTGTCACTAACACTTGCTCTTTGTAGTTTTTGAATTGTAGGAGCAGACATGCAGTTGAGTTTTAGCATAGTGCATATAGTCCGGAGTCTGATATCTACACACACATGTTCCTGGTAGTTGACATTTTTGTTTAGCTTTTAATTTCCTATAATTTAATTTGTTTTAAATTATTATGAAAATTTAGGGCATGACATGAATCATGTGGTGTCGAGAAACTAAAAAGGAATTATTTTGAAAATTAAGATCCCAAAATATCTTATTACGAATCTATTAATAGATAACGACCAAATCATTGATTTAAAATCATCTTCGTAACAGAAAGATTTTAAAATAATTCCAAATTCAATTTAAACTTAAAAGTTAAGTACATCAAATTTGAAAATTTTAAATCTCAAATAATTACAAGGAAAATCAGTCAAAATCAAAGATATATTTGATTTAAAATCATTTAAATATTTTGGATTTTATTTTTATTTTTTAGCATTATCATGAATTAAATGTAAGCTTTAACATTAAAATGTAATAACTTATCATAAAATCTCATTTTTGGTAAAAATCAAGATAAGTAATCTTAATTATCAAGTTATCCAAATTTCAGCAATTTTCTAGAATTATTTGGCATTTATAATGATTTATATGATATGCATAAATATTTAAATGTGAGAAAATTATCGAAATTATAATGATTATGAGAAATATCATGATAATATTTATAAATGTCCCATATATTATATTAAAGCCTGAGATGACAAATTATGTGAGAGAGATATGTCAGGATATGTGTTGCCTGCTAACCCAGCACCTAGAAATCTACTTGCCAGTCTTAGTTGATCGTAGATAGAGACTGAAACCAGTGCACGGGGGTAGGGGCGGATGTAGCCAAGTGGATCAAGGCAGTGGATTGTGAATCCACCACGTGCAGGTTCAATCCCCGTCATTCGCCCATCAATAAATGGACCATTTGTCAAGCCCTTAGGCCCAGGCACGTTGCCATTTTTTCTGAAAGAGTCAATTCATCTCGAGGACAAGACGGGCAATTGCTACCTCTAATGATTTTTTAATTCGCGTCGTCGGAAGCACAAATGGAATGGCTGATCGATCATTCATTGTATGAAGTTTGTTTGCCTCACGGAGCAGTTTTTTTGTGACAAGAGATGTGGCCTACTGAAGTGGCGACAAGGCACGTCACCTGCCACGAAGGCAGCATCTTGGACTTTTTTGTTTTACCTCCTTGTCTTTAATCTTATTCATAGAGATCTCTTAGAAACCCAAAATTACTTTAGAAATCCCATTAAATTATGAAAAATCTAAAAAATATGTTATAGACCTAGCCAAGTGATCTAGGACGCCTTAAAGATTCCTATCTTACATGAACTCTGGGAAATGCGAAACTGGGATATCTATAGATACCGCTCCTTCGAGTTGATTTTGGAACAAGATTGGCTCTAAGGTAAGAAAGATATCTCCATTGAGCATTTCTTGAAATAGGGGCTCACTTTCAAGCAATCTGCCACAAGGTTCCAAAAAAAGACAACACCTTTTGATTTCGGGGCAGGGTCACATAACTAAAAAGGTGGAACCTACCTGGTTTTAGGGGATTATCGCACAACCAAGTGGTGGGAAAAGGTGAATAGACTAGGCTTTGGGATGTGGTCGCATGACTGAGTGATTCGATTACACTAAGGATTGTCGTCATATTGAAGACTCAAGCATGGAGGAGTCAAGTTGGTTTTGGAGCTATGTGTAAAGACCCGCCCAAAGTTGTTACCTCTCAACCTAGCTATACATTATTTTTTCTTTAATTAATTACATGAATTAACTACATTAGCTCGACAGCTAAATCCATCATTTAACATCATAAATAAAAGAACTATTAACTGAAATAAAATTAAACTATTAAATACTCATCAGAATTCCTGATGTATGGTCAGGTGACTCCAGTTCTACGTGTACCAGTAAACTCCTACTCCTATCCTACACCTTTGAAAAAACACCAACAAATACACGTGAGTGACCACGGAAAGGTCATCCAGTACACACCCCACCTAAAGCATGCATATAACACTAGCATCTCCCTTAGATGCCGCCATACCACCTAGGGCACTACTTTGTTGCCCAACAAGCACACAACTCTGACATCTCTCCTGTATGTCGCAACACCACAATGGGACAATATATTGTTGCCATGCAAACCACAAATCCTTTAAAATCATGCCTTTGAAATCATTCTTTTCTTTTCTTTTCAAAATCATAATCAAGCCTTTCAAAATCATTTGCGTGTTTTTAAAACCTTTATGTATTACTTGAAATGGCCACATTTGCCAAATCAAGCCCACACTATATCATAGTGCCACACCAACACAAAATCTTTATTCAATCTATCTAGAAACCATATTTTTAAAAGCCAGTACCATTTCTAATTTCCAAAACCACAATGCCACTCATGTGCAGAAACCACACAAAATACAATGCCACTCATGGGCGAAAATCATACAAAACTGTAGCCCCACTCACAAGCGATAACCATACAAACTGTAATGTCGCTCACAGGCGAAGCCCACACAAAATCACATCGCCACTCACGGCGAAGGCCACACAAGGCCACATCGTCGCTCACAGGCGAAGCCCACACAAAATCACATCGCCACTCACAGGCGAGCCACAAAGTCTCAACAAAAGCTGACCACAAGCAATTGTCAGAGATGAGGTACCCAAAACCACTACACTACCATGAACCAGTCACAACTGTCCGTCCCGGCTCATAGGCCTCACAAGTCTTGTTGCCCGATGTCAAGCAACCGACACTAGCCACAAGCAGTCCACCAAAGTGTCTCCCAATGGTGTCTGCATGTCGCAGTGGACCACTCCTTTTAGGAGTCCAACCGCCCCAACTGCAGCCTCATTGTCCTCAAAATAGAAACATGGAGTGCGTCCTCAAGACGCCCCTAGTGCTCAAGCACTTGGAGATTCTAACTCTAGACCCGACATGCATCGACATCGAGGGTAGTCTGGGTCTACCGTACCCTAGGTCTTGTGGTACCACAACTCACAGTCACAAGGCTCACTCCTTGAACCCAAAACTCAGCAACCATGACCTAGAATACGTCCTTAACTACTCAAAGGTCTCACTACCTTGTGTACGTAGGGTATGTCAGCTACGTGGTTCCTACAAAACCTCGATACTCTGATTACACGACGTATCATGGAGCTACTCAAAGGTTTCATACCTGCTAAATCCACTGCCACGATACCCTAAGTCCCATCAGCATCTTGGGTCATCAACACTTGGAATAAGCGGAGTACCATACCTCCTAGTCCAGCCAATACCTTGACCCACAGACCTCAGCCTTGGCCTTGTGAACGAAAATCTAGGAGTATCATACTTTCAAGATCTGACGAGCACTTGTCTTAGCCTCTTAGTCTCACCACACACAGAAAACACCGTAAAACATTTCCCAAAACTCTTGCAAGGCATATATAATTTCTCCAAAACACTTTTGGAAACCAGTTGGAAAACATTTAAGTTATATCTCAAAACACCACCAGCTCAAATCACGCTTTTAAAATCCTTTTTGAGAAAACCATTACCCAGAAACCCCCATATCTTTCCTAAAAACTTTGGAAATCATTAAAGGCTCTCAAGACCAACAAAACAACAACTAAACATCTTCAGGGTATAAGCTTACATTGAAGAACCACACAGAAACCAAGTAGTGGTCTCCAAGTCCCTAGTGAGTTACAAGATCAGAATAGAGTCGCTGAATACCTAATTCAGTGCATCATATCAGCAACTGATCAATTTCTAACCCAAAGGCTAATCACTAACTAAAAATCCTCCTAAACCACTTAGAAAGGGGAAGACCAGGTATTTCTACGTTATTTAGTCTTTTATTTTTAATTCGCAGTCCATGGAAAACCTTGTTGATATAATTTTAGACACTTCGTAATTCCTATCTATTGATTTTCTTAATTATTACTTCCTTTTTATTGCAAAAACTTCTTTAAGACTCAAAATAATAGTTTTAAATCAACAATAGACACCAGGGCCCATTGGAGCCCATCTGGTCAGCAACCAGGCATGGCCCACACTGGCCTGGCACCATAGGGGCGTCGATTGGCTCCCCACAGGTGCTAGCTGTGGGCTAGCAACTTGCGCTGGCGAGACGCTCCATAAAGTCACACCTCAGGTATTAAATTTTTAGACAGAAAAAAAACCAGTTGGATTGCTTGACGTGCAAACCACATGGATCTCTCCACAAGCCATGAAAAATTGCAAGCAATATAATGAAATGAAGATTTTGAAGTCTACTTTCACATGAAACAAAAATTATTCAAATCCAATATCTATGATTCAAGATATACATGATTGAAGCCCTACGACTGAAATTGGCTCAACTTAATGATTTTTCCGTCTTTGCACAACCACTATGATGTAGGATTGCATTTTTGATGTCTACTTCGTGTAACAGCCAACGACACATAGTTGCGACGTACAAAACCAGATGAATAATCCCTAGTTTGATGATCGGAGAAAATGTCTCTTGAAAATCGTGGCCGGCAATCTGGTTGAAACCTTTGGGCCGGTATCGTGTTTTAAGACGATCAAGAGTTCCATCGGGATGAAGCTTAGCTTTCCAAACCCACTTGGTGCCGAGAACAGACATGTTGGGACATCGCAGAACAAGCTCAAACGTATCCTGAGCTTTGAGAGCATCAACCTCCTCTTGCTTGGCCTTTGTCCAGCCTGGATGATGAAAAGCAGCTTGAATGGACGTTGGTTCTTGAGGGATGGTAGAAGAGAGATGGAGATAATTATCATGGGTTGGGCTTGAATATACCGTGTTGGCTAGGTGTGCTCATGCGTGAAGAAAGGTTAAGGTGGTGGGGAAGAACTTGGCAGGCATGGAATGGCCGATCTGGCCATCTGGGGACCATGTCATGTCTAGTTGAGAAGATAGCTTGCATTTTGCAAACCCTCCATCCAATAACCTGTACACCACTGTGAAAGAGCAACGTAACCATGTATGAAGACAATTAGGGAGGGTCCCCATAAATCACAATGTAACTTTTCAAAACAAGAATTAGAAATATGAGATGCTGGTTGAAATGGCAAGCGGCGAGCCTTTACCGTTTGACATCCATCACATGGATCTAGGGTACTAGGATTATTTGTTATCTTGATAAGATTAAGCTACTGCAAGATCATGAGACTTGAGGCTTGAGTTTGCCCAAGCCAAGCATCTCAAAGGGGAGCTGGATGACGATTGACTTCACACATGATAGCAAAACCTTGGCATTGTTTCCCCTATAGTGCATACATGTCATTGGTTTTGGTTTTGCTGGCCATCTCCACATGTGTTGGGGAAAAATTCAACAGAACAAGAAGAATCATTAGTTAATTCCCCAACAGAGAGAATGTTCCTCGTATGATGTGGCATGGCAAGTACATTCTTAAGAGATAAATGACAGCCATTTATAGGAATGGTGATATCCCCTATGTGTGTAATAGGTAAACGATGTCTGTAAACCTATGACTACATAATCAGTACCAAGATAAGGCTTCAAGTTGTAAAGATTACCTATATCTGGTGTCATGTGGGAACCAACACTTGTGTCAACTAACCAGCCCTCCATTGGCATTTCATCAGTAACCTTCAATGCCTTCAGTTGCAGTGAAAGGTTTTCAACTTGGTAGGCATATGATTCATAACGATGAGGGCAAACAGGAGTATGATGTTGAGCACTATGACATATTTGATAGTGTGGAGCAATGTTTGGCAGATTCCCGATGTCACGGAAAAGATGCCAACCTCCATCACAGTGGTGTCGCATGAATCTTCATCCTTGAGAGGTAAAGCGTCCTCCATTGAACCTTCCACATCCTCTACTACGACCATTTCAACCTCTCTGCGGTTCATTACCATGTTGCCCTACAAACACCGGTGTGCCCTCTGCAAGTTAAGAAGTTAATCGGCAATCATAGCTTAGTTGCTGAGGAACTAGAGATGTGTGTGATGGTATGGGTGGCTTGAGCATGTTAGTGGTGAAAGTATTGTAGGTTGAGCCTCACCCATTCAATAGATAGTTAAACCTATACACAATGTAACCAACACAAGATCATTCTGATAATGTCTCATTGTCACAATGACTGGGAGAACTCTAAACTCGTCACGGGTCTCAGGTTCGAATCTTAGAACATGCATAAAAATTCACCTCTTACTATCTCAACCGTTAACAAAAAAAAAAACACAAGACCATTCTAGAATACAACATAACGAGATCCTAATGAGTTGTGGAATCATCGGCAAATTATGGACTTCGTTATCACATTGTCATCCTTCCTTTATTATCATGTTATTAATGATTTATTAGAAATTCTTATTAACTTCTTCTAATTCATCACAATTTTTTTCAAACTAAACGGACTCTAAAGTTCCACAATGTTGTAGATTAGAGATTTCATTTTCATTTGTACTTTGTGTTTATTTGTGAAAATTACTTTTATGAGACCTTTAATCTATATATTATAAATTTCTTTGTTATTTACTTAATCACTCAGTTTATGTAATTTGGATTGATTTTCGGGTCTTAAATATACTAACCATCATGTATAAGGCCCGTTAACTTGACAATACTTCGGAGGAAAACACTTTTCATCAACTCAACCTAGTGATATTAATTAATTCATCATTGTCGTCTTGTTAGCATTATTTATTTATTTAATTTATTTTTTTTACAAACGTATTGTTAACACTATGAAACTAAGATTTATTATTTTAAATATGAGTTTTACAAAGTATCCTATAACATACACCACCTTTTGCTCTCATCTTTAGCCCTAATATCATCGATATTTGATGACACATCACCTCCTAGTAATTGCATGTCAAAGTTGAATGAACAAGTCATCAATCACTAAAGTAGACTATGTAATGTACTTAGTTTGTTGGATTAAGTTTGGACATTTTACGAGAGGTTTAATGTATTTGCTTTATGGTCTCAATTATGTCATAACAAGAAAGTTCATCTAAAAAAATGAGTTAATTATATGATGATATTCTGTACTATTATCGAATTCACTTTAGAATCCTATATTTCAAAATACATCATTTTGGTATCATGAACTTCTGTCATCAATTGCTTTAGTACTTCCATTAGTAAGAGTGTGCTTTATAATAATTTTTAGACAAAAATACCCTTGATGTTATATTCCTTATTCTTCTTAATTTTTTCCTCTGTTCTTTTTCATTTTTTCACTTTAGTATCCTAAACTTTCCTAGTCAATCACTTTAGTACATCTATGAGTGGGAGTGAATTTCATTATAATTTGTGGACGAAAATACCTTTGACGTTATATTTATTATTCTTCTTCTTTATTTCTTCCTCCTTATTACTTTTTTTTGTTAGATTGAAATGATTTTTACCAATATTGATGATTGATATTGCAATGTATCTAATCATCAATCTTACTAAAAATCACTTCAATTTAACTAAAAAAAAGTGATAAGAAAGAAGGAAGAAATGGAGAAGAATAAGAGATATAATTTTAGGGTATTTCTATTTATGAATTATTATAAAACTCACTCCGACTCATGGAAATACAAAAGTAATTAACTGTGAAAGTTCAAGATGTCAAAGTGAAGAAATTAGGAAGAAAGGAGAAAGACATGGAGAAGAATAAGAAATATATTGTTAGAGATATTTTTGTTTAAAAATTATTATAAAACACTTCCACTAACAAAAATATCAAAGTAATTGACGATAAAAGTTTAAGATACTAAAGTGATATGTTTTAAAGTACAACTACTAAAGTGAAAATCAATGATAATTCATAGTTCCATTAAGTAATCAATTCTTAAAAAAAAAGGAGATTATACTTTAGTATCTCGATGTTTTAGAGTTTTAATGATTTGATACTTAACGTTTAAAAATGTACATTTCACTACTCTAACATAATTTGTGTCCATTAAAAACAATCATCTGTAGAAACAACTCCCTATCATGATTGCAATGGTACAAGTCTATGACCACCTAGATCTTCACATCTTGTTACCAAAATTGTTAACATACGGCAAAATCGTGGTACCAAAATATAATATTTTAATCAAGGTTTGAAAATCAATCAAAAGATATAAGGCCAAGTCTAGTGGTGAAGTTAGGAATTTTTTATTGTGGAGGCTATAGAAAATAAAATTAAGGTAGATGCAAAAATAATTTCGATATCATGATTATAATAAAAAAATATGTCAACTTTAAAAACTACTAACATATTTTTTTTAAAATACTATTTCAAAAAAGAACTCCAATAAAAAGAAAAAATTTATAACACTATCAAATATATCTTTCTCAATATAAGTCGCCAGATTATTATTTATCCAATCATCTTCTATTCGATTTCTCAATCGATTCTTCACAATATCCATAGCAGAGAAAGACCTCTCAACTGATGTTGTTGCAACTGGTAGTGTCAATACCAACTTAAGTAGCAAATAAACTAAAGGATATGAGACATCTTTTTTCTTCTCTACCATTTTTTCTGCTAAGATACCAAGTCCTTCTAATTCACAAAAATCTTTCATTGAACGCATCTCATCAATGTATGTTTCTAACTCGTCATGAAGTATTCTACGGTTGAATCTAGAGAAATCACGTGGATAAAATTCAACTAGACAAACCAACTTTTCTAGGTCATAAGCAGAGAATGAATTACTTAGGTCTAGACATGCTACACAAAGAAGCAACTCTGTATTTGCTTCAGTGAAACGGTTGTTCAATTCTTGAAGTTGTCAATCTATAACAACATAAAACAATTCAACACGATAATGATGAAGATTTGTTACTTCTAAAATTTTTCGTCTTGATCATCCTTCAGCTATATATATTTCATTCATATCAAGCATGAGAATCTCATACTTAACACAAAATGTAGATACTTCTTTCAATAAATCAGTCCATTCATCATCTCTCATTGTTTGCAAACGTCTTTTTGCTCTTGTAACTAGACCCATTGCATTTACAATATCTTACTCTTTCCGTTGTAGAGCTTGTGACAATGCATGTGTTATTGCCAACACATTTCTCATGAAATGCAAACTAATGACAAAATCAAAAGATTTCAATAGTCTTAACAGTGAACGAGCTTCAATTCTTTGTTTAGACTTTATCCTATCTTCTGTAATATCTTCATGAACACCAAGTATTGAAGGGAACGTGACAATCATGCTAATCAATGATCCATAGTGTGAACTCCAACAAGTTTCACCAGCACGTTTCAAACCAATTTCTTGATTCAAACCCTTTCTTGTTGAAAGTTCTTCTCTCTGTAGAGCATCAAAAATCTATTGTGCTTGCTTTTCATGAAGTTTATCATGATGCTTGCATGAAGATCCAACAATATTAATCACATTAGTAACCAAAGTAAAGAGATCATCGATTTGATCAACTTTTTTTGCCACACCTACTAATGCTAATTGAAGTTGATGTGCAAAACAATAGATGTAATGTATAGACTCATTCTCATTCAATATTAATGCTTGAAGTTTATTGAACTCGCCTGACATGTTACTAGCTTCATCATAACCTTGAACATGCACGTAGCCTACATGTATTCAATCCATGTCTAAAGAACAATTCATCAATTTTTTTTCAATGTTACAGCACAAGTGTCCTTCACATGAAGAATTTCGAGGAATCTTTCAATTAATTGTCCCTTTTTGTTAACAAAATGTAGAACCACAAACATTTATTCTTTTACTGACGCATCACGAGATTCATCAACCAACAACGCAAAGAAAGAATCACCAATCTATTCGATGATGCAATTAGTAATTTTAACTGCACAATAATTTACAATTTACTTTTGAATATCATTGGGAGTAAGTCTATTATTTCTAGGAGCATTATCCCATAACTTTTGGAAATCCTTATGTAAACTAGTGAGACTTCTCCAAAATTCTAAATAATTTCTTCGATTACTCGACTCTTCTGATTCATCATGACCTCGAAAAGCTAATCATTGTCTTAAAAGAAAGCGAATGATTCTTATTGATGTGTTTAAACGTCTTCTATATTCTCCATCATTTTGACTCAAGTGCTTTACAAATACTATGAGAATTTGCTCTTTTTCATTCATCAAAGCTTCACATTTCTTCTTTGCTTGATTGTGAGCACTAGACAAACCTCCAACATGAGTTCCAATTCTCTCAATCTTCTTCCAATTTCTAAAGCCATTGACAACAAGAGCATCATCACCGACACCATCTTGTTTAAAAAGATAGCAAAAAAGACAATAGACAACATCTTTCTCTATGTTATATTCCAACCAATCTTTGTACTTCTCATTAGCAAATAAATCTTTAGTGAACTTTCGATACTGGTCTTGAATCAACCTTGAAGGAAATGCATACCCAAGAAATTGAGTTGGCTTTCTTAGAAGATAAGCTCTTCGAATCTTATCTCTGTCATTGTAGTGATAACTAGACATTCTTGGTCTTAAACCAGGATCAATAGGAATATTTTTTAAATTAATCTCTACTTGACGAAGCTTTGAAGAAGGCTCAGCTTCTTCATCATTTTAATTTTGTGTTTTTGGAGTTTTTGTCACAAATTTATCCATAACTCTACATAGAAAGAAAAATGAAAAAGATGACGTAGCATAATAAAAAAATTAATAGATAAGTAAACAAGTCGACAAGAATAAGTGATATTCCTAATAAACAATTAAGCAATTAAGGAAGAATGCTTAACATGTGACATAACTCAAAAACAAAAATAAAATGATTTAGAAAGATTGTCATGTTACCTTAGATTTATTTTTGGAAAAATAAGGAATCAAGATTAGGTTTAAATCCTTCAAAATTCAAAAGCATATCATGTTGTCCGAAGTTATGGATTGCATAGAACTAAAATCCTGTATCATCAATAAATTTCATTATTTCAATGATCAGAGAACCATAAGTACAATTTTTTTTTTAAATTGACAATAATAATAGAAAACTGGAAACAAACTTTATAAAATAGATAGATGACAAAGCTACAATCCATAAAGGCTTAAATTCTATCCAAATAGTAAAATAAATGAATGAAGAAGGAGAACAATTTTAAAGCCAAAGTATCCAATAATCCAGAGAAGAATGCTCATTTAAAACCTGCAAAGAAAGAATGTAAATGTCAATATCCATTGTGACATTAATAGATGTGTTGATGGCAATGATTGAGATGATAAAAATTTAAGAACTGCTGACGTTGTCATAACATCCAAAAAAACATATAAAAATTATTCTTGGCAACAAGTCATTGACAACTCCAACTTAAAAAAAAACTAAGTCTTTTTAAAATTTGACACAAAAATTATTCACTATTTTATGAGAAAATCAATTATTTGTGGCATGTTTAATTCAACTCTTTTCATCTTCTCCAAAAAAGGATTCTCTTAATTTCAATTATGTTATTTTGGAGTTCTACCAAAGGAAGAAAAGATTTAGAATGGCATTCAAGATTTCCTTATATGTGTTGAAGTAAGTTTTTTAATATATATTTTTACATGAACTTAGGCGATTCCTTGACAAAAAAAAAAGTATGAATCCACAAAGTTCACATTTTATTCCATTTATGTTATTACACGACTTTTTGAGTTTTTATGCAGTTTATGAAAAAGTATGATCAATATAATTTGCCAACGAAAGGTTGAATTTGCTCTTGAATGGCCTAAACAATCTTTCATGAAAATATTAGTTGACTAATCATTCAGATTTACTAGCACTATTGTTTGTTTTCTCTATGTTAATATCTAAGCAACCCCAAGACCCTTGCTTAGGTGTTGCGTTTGCTTTGGCATTTTTGTTATGAACTAGCACATGTATGAGAAAATTCACTTAAGAAGACAGCCTACGTGATTGCTCAATCAGTATTACCAGAAGTCTAGAAGATATTTAGATGTAACGCTCCGATCCCAGACACGCTACCAAAACACAGTATCCCATGCATAATTACACTAATTACAGAAACAAATATAACTGTAACCAAGGCTTATCTTCAGGATCACGATGTGCGGCTAGAAGCTCCAATTCCTGCATCGAAACCCAGCTGCACGCGGTCTGTACCTAAAAACCAAATAGCACGCATGAGTGACATCTAAGTCACCCAGTACGCGCCCCAAAACACACAACCACAAACAAAACTCGGCAAAACTAAAAGAAACTCGTTTCTTAACATTTTGCAAAAACTTGGTTTTCTCCTTTGAAAATCATCCTTTCTTTTATTAAACAATCACTTGGGGATTCATTCCCAAAACCATATTCTTTTTTTCTTTCTCAAACATTTGGAAATTCATTCCAAACCCACTTTTTCTTACAAAACATTCCTTTCAAAAACCTCTTGGAATTCATTTTTTTCTTTTCCAAAACAATTCCATTTTTAATATTGGGGATTTCTTCCCAAAACACACTTTCAAATACACATTGACCACATCCAGCCTAAAACACAATGCCCCATTGGGCTCAAAACCAAATTATAAACATTGGCTGGCAACTGGTTAAAACATCATTATTTCTTTTCAGTATTTTAGGACCATTTCACAAGTCCAATCCTGAGCAAAACACATTTCTCTTTCTTTATTCATTTCCACTTTCTTTACTGTTGTTACCTTGATCAGGGGTAACCTGGCACACAAGCAGTAGGTGAGGACATCCTTCCCCAACCTTCCTGCACTGCCACGATGAGATTCCCCGTGCGGGATGTCA
>JAMKQA010011717.1:0-31254 GCA_024699735.1 Posidonia australis
TCGTACGTAACAGGGATCCTTACCCACATCTTTTTGGTTTTCGCAGACCTGTCCTTATTGTTTTGCATGATTTTTCATGTTTATGGTTTTCCTCGTCTTCCATAATAGACTAGGTGGCGACTCCTGCATTTTTGCATTTTGTTTTATTTTTCGACGTGATTTTGCCGACCTTTCGCATTTCTTTGCTATCTCTCCGCCAGCATGGTTACACTACGGTTTTGGTATGGCTTTCTTCGAGATAATCTATGGTTCCTCACAAATAGGATAAAATTCCACATCTTGGGTACTATCTCCTACCTCAACTCTTGAGAGTCTTTGGGGGAGTCTGAGCACACTTTGATCCCTACCCCATAGAGATAGAGCCCAATGTACTCAGGTTTAGTCGAGCCACTCACATATTCAAACAGACAAGTATAACAAACCATGGAAAGAGGGGGGAAGAATACAAGTCTAGACTTTGGGTTCTAATTAGTTTTCACAGAGAGCCAAGGGAAAGAAATAAGTGGCTCTTGTGCAAGTTAACAATAACAAAAATACCTTCCTCAAGCCCTTTACAACAGAGGTGCTTGGGACTTAAGGGGCTATTAACGTAGCCCAAGAATAAACGCAACCAAATTAGTTCCCAATAAGGGCCATGCAAGTCATAGAGAAATCATCGATTTTTTTTAATTTGGATTTTTTGAAAAGCACCCAAAAAATCAAGGTTTCGGTCCCTACAATAACAACGATCACCTCACACTGTGATCCTTGGGCTAGTTAAAAAAGAAAATATAAAGAAATTTGGAAAACAGAACTAAAATCTGTGTAGAGTTGTTGGACGTTGAGACTTGTGCATTTAATGTTGAACTCCCAGAAACTGGCGTTTAACGTAGAACACTAAAAAATTGGTGTTTAACATAGAACACCAAATATCAAGCATCTAACGCACTGACAATGATTTTTGCCAAAAAAGCTATATTTTTTAGTCAACCACCCTTGCTTTCAAGAAATGAAATCAAAGGAGAGATGGTTGCATGTAAATTTAAGCGTGTGAAAGCCAAAATAATTGAGAAATTGTGGTGCCTTAAAACACTATGAGGAATTTCATCACGAACTCAAAAATCCAGAAAATAAAAAATGAAAAATTGCAAAGGAAAAGAAGAAGAAATAAGAGAAGGCTCAACTAGCATGGGGGCATTTTTAGCCATCCCACCGTGATTGCCAAACTATGGATGTAGAATTTTTGGGAAGTGCTTTACATGCGTTTGTTTGTTACCTTTTGCCACTTCACTTGTCTTCCTTTATTTTGTGTCCAATTCCTCCACTCCACGGATGATGGAATTAGAGTGATCGCTACTCTCAGTTCCCTTTCGCTGGCCCTCGAGATACCTTCGGGAGATGTTGTTGTGATTGCGGGTTCAACTATCTTAGGACAACACCAACATTGCCTAAGGGTGCTCGTATCGGTGTGCTTCTTCTTTTTCTTCTTCTTTTCCTTGCAAAACAAATATTAAAAATGTAGATTAATACAATGTAGTAACAAGGCTTAAACGAAATTAAAAATTAATAACGAAATAAAAGAGAAAATACTTATCCAAGGGGTTTTATCCCCCTAGTTGCAACTAATGTTCTGCCTAGCTACAACATACAAAGTATGTGTGAAAGAAACATGCAAAATGAAAACTCCCTTTTGTTTATGATGCGTATGTAGGACGCAAGATGCTAGCATGATGTGGTCGCAATTGGTAGAAGACTTAGGCTTAGAACCTCTGTACTCCTTTTCTCTCAGAATTCTCTCCTCTCATTTGGATATGTGTGGGGTGTCTTCGTCTCTTAGATTCTGGTCCTCTTTAAATGCTGGGGGTGCCTCTCTATTTATAAAGGCATAGGAGGATTGAAAAATGGTAAAAGGATCCAAAATTAGCAAGATTGGACAATTGCAAACAAAAGTTTCTATTTTAGAAGTGTTGAATGCCCAAATCTGGGTGTTCTATGTTAAATGTCCAAAATTGGGAGTTTAACACACCCAGGAGTTACAACTATTTATTCAGGGAATATTCCATCAAGTAATTAGACAACAAATGCTAATTGACGTTACAGACGATAAGAGGAATTTTTTACAAAAGGAAACTTTTTGAATTCAAAATTTTCCAAAGAGAGAAAGTGGTTGATATGACATTGCTGAGTTGTTAAGTGTAGAACGCCTAGAATTGCGAGTTCATTGTTGAACGCTTGAAACCAGCCTTTCAACACCCTCAGGAGAAAAAATTACCAAATTTAGATTCCAAGTCAAATATGGGTCGAACAAGTTATTAAATGAGGTAATAAAGACCTCTAAATATAGCAAGAAGACTCGTTGATATTGATAATGATTTACGTTAACTCCAAAAAAGGAAAGTTTGACAAGAATGGGAAGGAAATGACCTAAAGGTGTTGTACACCCAAATTTGGGAGTTCAACGTTGAATGCCCAGTTTTGGGAGTTCAACAACCTAGACTAGCAAATGGGCTTTTGGAGAGTATTTAAGCTGAGCAAAAGACTTCTAAGGATGAATGAGACATGCTATGATGCAATGGGACTTAATAAAAATAAAGGAGTACCAAAACAGGATATCTACACCTACATTCATGTCCCTCTATCCTTTGTCTTCCAGCATTTCTGTAGCAACTTGCCTCGATACCAGGGGCATCTTTTTTGCCCTGCTATCTCCTAACCTGCCCTTTGATCCTATTTTAGCATCATCTACCCCTTTGATACTAGGGGCATGTCAGCTACCTTTTGGTATCATACTCTTTACACTAGGGGTGTGTCAGTTGTCCTTTGGTGTCACTCTACTTTTCTATATTTGGGTTGACATCCCAAACTATCACTGGATTGTCTTCAGACCTTTGCCATACCTCTAGGTTTGGTATTCCCATCATATCTCTCCTTTGCAGTTGGTAACTCCAAAACTTACCACATCTTCCTCTTACGGTTGGTAAGTCTGACACTCACCATATCCTCCTTTGTAGTCGGTAAGTCCGAAACTTACCACATCTTCCTTTTGTGATCGGTAAGTTTGAAACTTACCATATCCTCCTTTGAGGTCAGTAAGTTTGAAACTTAGCATATCTCCTTTTGCGATTGGTAAGTCCAAAACTTACTATATCTCCTTTTGCAGTCAGTAAGTCTGAAACTTACCATATCCTCCCTTTTCCTGTAGTGGGTAAGTCCAAAACTTACCACATCCTTCTTTGTGGTCGGTAAGTCCGAAACTTACCACACCTCCTATTCATTTTTAAGCCTCTAACCTATCGATATCCTTCAGCTCATCGCTAGGCCTCCGATCATTCGATATCCTTCTACTCGTCGCCAGGCATTTGACCTGTCGATATCCTTCTACTCGTCGCCAAGCCTCCGACCAGTTGATATCCTTCTTCTTGTCGCTAGGCCTCTATCTTATCGATATCTTTTTTCTCGTAGTCAGGTTTTCAACCTGTTGATATCGTTCAACTCATCACCAGGCTTCCAACCTATTGATATCCTTTAGCTTTTTGCTAGGCCTCCAACTTGTCGATACCCTCCTACTCATTGCTAGGCCTCCGACCTATCAATAACCTCCTGCTTGTTGCCAAGCGTCTGACATGTCGATATCTTGCTACTCGTGGCAATTCTTCTCTACTCCTTTGGTTGACAAATCCAATATCTTGTTGCATCTCTGCTCCTTCAACCGACAAGTTTGATAACTTGTCGTTTATCTCCTTTTGCAGTTGGTAAGTCCAAAACTTACCACCATATTCTCCCATCCTGCAGTTGGTAAGTATGAAACTTACCACATTCTATCTTTGCTAGCAGTCAGTAAGTCCAAAACTTACCACATCCTGTCACCTCCTTTGTGTCCTTTCTTTGGGCTGATATCCCAAACCACCCAGACGACATCCATCAACTGTCTTTACCCGATTGGCAAGTTCGATATCTTTCCATGCTCCTTCCTTTCTTTGAGATAGTATCCCAAACTACTTAGATGACATCCATCAACTGTCTCTACCTGGGTGGCAAGTCCGATAACTTTCCATGCCCCTTTTCTTTGTGTTGGTATCCCAAACTACCCAAACGATATCCATCAACTGTCTTTGCCTAATTGGCAAATTTGATATCTTGCCATGCTCCATCCCTTCTTTGGGTTGGTATCCCAAAGTACCTAGACGACATCCGTCAACTATCTCTGCCCTATCAGTAAGTCTGATATCTTGCCATGGCCCTTTCCTTCTTTAGGCCAGTATCCCAAACCACTTAGAATGACATCCATCAATTTTCTCTACCCAAGTAGTACGTCCAATATCATGCCATGCCCCTTTTCATTGGACTGGTATCCCAAACTACCTAGACGACATCTGTCAACTGCCTTTTCCTGATCGGTAAGTCCGATATCTTGTGACTCTGCTTCCTCTTCTTTGGGATCGTGTGACCATGCCAGTGACTGGGGGACTTACGAGTGGGCATGGAAGATGAACTCACGAACTGATAAGGTCACAACAAGAATGGTGAATTCGAGGAAGGACACTCGACGCAAAAACACCAAAATGTGAAAGCAAAATGAAAGAAGGATAAGGAAAAAGGGAGTCACTACCTAGTTTATTTGAAATCGAAAGATAAGGAAAACAAATATAGGAAAAATGCAATAAAAGTGATGCAAATGCAAATATGATGCTCCTTGCCAAATGGATGCAACACATAGGTCATTGCATGCTAAAGAAAGGGTAAAGACTCCTGTTACGCATGGAGAAGGTGTTAGGCACCCCCATACGTCCAATGGATTAGTCTTTCATTACTAACTCGCTTGCATGTGTCGCCAATGTAAATGTGTGCTTGCTCAGTAATGAATGCCTAATGGATGGATGTTCAATGCCATGCCAATGTGAACAAAACATGTGGGGAAGAAAACTATGCAATCTAATGCTCAACCGTGCTATATGCGTTTTGGACCAGGGCACTCATGAGTAGGGATTGTGCTAGTACAGTCCGCTATGGAAGTATGCATGATCGTTGTGCTTGGTCTAAAGAACTTCATATAGTAAGCATCATCGCCCTATGGATGAATGTCAGATGCCAAAACATGCGTGTGCAAATCACGTAATTCAAACAAAATCATACGAATGTGTGGAAATCAAAAGAAGCCATGTGAGATTAGAAGAAAGGTGAAAGAAACATGCAAGGGAGCTCAACTATTGTTGCTCTGGATTCCAGGACACCGTGCTAGTTACACGTGTTGGCTACCCACAGTGGTGAGCCACGTTGGCTATCCATGCTAGTCACACATGCTATCGACATGTGCTCCAGGTCTTACAGAGCAACTGCAACCTTTTCCTCACACCAGTATGGAATGCAATGATGCAAATAAGAAATGCTATGCATGGGAAGCATGAAGAGGCAATGCAAAACACATCTAGAGATTGAATGGAATCCTAGGATGCATAAATGCTTCTACTTGTCTTCCTCACCCACGATTGGGTTTCACCAATGTCAATGGATGTGAACTCAAGTCATAGGCTCCAGGGGATTGCTTTGATGTTACAAGAGGGTCAAGGAAGCAAGAGGAGAGATGAGGATGCAATGTAAATGAGGATCCAAGCAATGCATCCCCTCCACCATCTTCACTGAGCCTTGCCAGAATTCATGGCCTCGACTGGCCATGAGGGTGGTCGTGAGCGCCAGGAAACTCCTTAGAATGACTCGATGGAGAGAGGGGAAGAGAGAGACACACTCGGATAGGTCACCACATGCTCACAAGACATTGTCCTAATAGGGTAGAGATGACCCATTGTTGGTGGTTGAGAAATGTATGGATGATGAAAACATAGTGAATTCAATCGAGAGAAACATGCAAGAAACATCGATGAAGCAATGTAGAGCAAAGAAGGGCATACAAGTATGCACAACAAAGAGCAAGCTCACTTGTGAACGTAGGTGGGTTGTCCTTCTAGCATGGCTCACGAAGGTTCAGTTCTAGGCTAGCATTGGTCGATGGCAATGGAGGCAGACAAGGGAATGTCGTAGTAGTGTTGGGGTGTTCGACGTGTGTAGTGCAGGGGCTGGCTAGATTTTGTAGTGGATGGGATGCAAGGTGATGTTGGGTGGTGGCTGGAATGGTGGGGGATGCAATGGTCGGTGATGGAGGAGGTTGGGAGATGGCTCCTCATCACCTAGAGGTTGCTTCAGAGGTGATTGGTTAGACAACCTTGTCAAGGACGAGGTGGAGGAGTGTATATCGGAAAAATGCATGCATGGGAGTCGTTGGTTTGAATCTAGAATTGGAATAAGTGGTTTAGATTAAAACAAGGGGATTGGATTGCATTTAGGATTAGGGAGAGGGATATGATGGTCCATTAAAGTCAAGGAACACACACAGATCCATGTGAGCCAATAGGAGGAAAAGAATTAGTGGTCCAAGTGTGAAAAGGCCAACGAATCCCTCTGTAGTTCAGTTACAGACTTAGAACACTACACTATCAATCCACATTGGCCACCTACGGTAGTAATCAGCAATGGGTAGTTGTGGTAGCAATCCGCACTAGTGACCCATGTGGGACCTACTACTGGGCCTACAACATGGATTTTGGGCCCATTTACTTGAATGTTAGACCACCAAAAAGGGTTTGGGCTCATAAGGCTAGTGGTTTTGCTGAAGTTTTGGATGAATTTTGGGTCTTGGGCTGGTTTGGGGTGTGAAATGGGTTTTGGCACTAGGAAATGCCTTGTCGCTATGAGATCAAGCTCTTTTGGAGGAGTCTGTTAGCAAGTGGTTGCCAAATTAGGGTATCTATAAATGCCACTCCATGAGTGAGGTCAAGAGAATTGAGACCGATGCTTAGGGATGACAAGATACCCCACTTGGAGACCACGAGAAGGTGGAATTTGTTGTTGGTATTGAGTCACTTATTCGACAAATGCACCAAAAGTCATGACCCATTGCTGGAATGCAAATGTGGATGTGAAAATGATGCTGAAATATGAATGCTAAAATAGTGCTAAAACACGAAAGTCAATGCTAATGCAATGCTTGGTTGCAAATGTTGGTGTAGATGATGCGTATGATTGTGGTTGCAATGCTGGAATGCAAATGCAGGTGTTGCATAATGATGCGTGCAAATAGCACAAGCTGAATGCTAATGTTGGTGTGTGCTGAGCTCCGTGAGGGATATAATCAATTCTGCATGATGCTAATGTGAATGCTGAATATGCGATGCTAATGCAATGATGCAGATGTAATATGTGTAGTGTGGGTGATGATTGTGTAATGTTGGGCACACAATGCCGAGGATACCTCATTGAGCAGGTAGTGTCGAGGACAAGTCATTGGCACTCAATGACATAGGAGGCATGCCAAGCATGCGATGCCAAGCATGCGATGTCAAGCATGCGATGCCAATGAGGTGATGATATAGGTGAGGTGGTATTGAGGGTGATTCATGTGGTGTTGGGCATGTAGTGCAGAACGTACCACATCGAGCAGGTAGTGCCAAGGACAAGTCACTAGCACTCAATGCTGTGGGAGGCATGTTGAGCACAAGGTGTAGGGTGCGGCGCTGGTTATACAAGGTCGAGGCATAATGTTATGATGCTAATGGGGATGCCGATGCAGTGCTGATGTGATGCTTATGCCATACAATGCAATGCAATGTGACAAGATGTAATGCCTACATAATAACATGTAATGATATGTAGTGGAATGTGTGACCATGTCAGAACTGACTCTCGTGTGAGGGAGCACTCAAAAACCAAAAAGGTCACAACTAAGATGGTGAATCGAATGAAGGATACTCGACTCGAAAACACCAAACGAAACATGAAAAAAGAAATGATAAGGACAAAAACGGAGTCGCCACCTAATCTTTTTAAACCAGAAAGACAAGGAAAACCACATGCAAATGAGATGCGAGAAAAGATGCAAATGAATGAAAATAAATGCTAAATGAATGTGTGCATGCTCCGTGCTTAATGGATGCAATACATTGGTCATCGCAGGTTGGAGAAAGGGTAAGGACTCTTGTTATGCATGGAGACGGTATTAAGCACCCCCACACGCCCGATGAATCAGTCTTTTTTAGCTTTTCGCTCGCTTGTGTGTCGCCAATGCAAATGATTAGGTATGCTTGCTAAGTCTATGTGTATGTATGCCATATGCTATGTTGATGCAAATAATGTGAGTGCGGCGGAAATGAAATGACCTAGATGGACTCAGAAACGCTATGTGAATCCTAGACTATCAGTCAAAAGGATATGACATAGTAATCGTCATCGCCCTAAATGCGGATGATGTCATGATGTATAATATGTATGGCAAACATATGTAAGATGAAATGGATTTAAAATGACACGATAATGATATGAAATAACAAATAGGTAGATGGCATGCATGATGAATGATGATACGTGTCAAAACATAAGTGACATGGATTTAAAATGCAAGCAAAACATGCAATACAAGTGAGGAGACATGGATACAGGAGGATAATTTAGAAATCAATATATGATCAAAGAGGAAACAAGAAGATAAGATGCAAGGGGCTTAGCCAGCTGCCTGTTTTGAACTGGGTAACCCACTCAAGCCATCCGCACCTTTCTCCTGCGCATTCGACACATGACTACTGAAGAAAGAATAGGGCAGCGGGCTTGTCATTGCTCCATATGCAAATGCATTGATGAATGATGGATGCTCGATGCATGGGATGCTAGAGGGCATGCAGGGGAGCATACCTAGATGCCTAGAGGTCGATGGGATCACGTCGATGGCTCCAACCATCTACCTCGTCGGAAATGGAGTTTCGTCGATGAGCTCAACTATCATCTCTATCTAGAGGATCTGATGGTGCAATCCATGGCTTCCAGAGGAACAGGGGGATGAAGAGGAATGCATGGATGCTAATGAATGCAGATTGGATGCATGGGAAAACAGTGTGGTGCTTTTGTCATCCTCACCGTACCTCACTGGAGCTCACGAGTTTGGCCAGCCATACAAGTGGCAAGGAACATCGAGCAAGCATCTAGGGTGGCTAGGTGAAGAGAGAGGAGGCTCATGGTATGTCGAGGTAGGGAGTGGAGAAACTCACAAGCCGTTAGCCATTGTGAACCCACCAAACCCATCACCGGTGATGCAAATGTAGTGGATGCAAGGCTGAGGATGTAAATGCAAGGAATATACATGGGAAAACATACAGGGAATGCAATGTAATAGTGGAAAAATAACAAAGAAAAGCCACAAGGAGAGAGGTTTAGTTGTGGAGTTTTGTGGGTTGTCCCTTGCGACGGTGGCGTTTCTCCGATAGTTGTGGCACGACGACTACGGAGGTAGGATCAGAGGGCTATGGTGATGTAGGTGGAAGGTTCAATGATGAAATGTAGGGGCAGGCAAGGTGTGCTGGTGACTTAGGTGCAATGGAAGAGTAGTAGGGGCTCTGACCAGCGGAGGAAGATGGTTGGATGTTGTTGAGCATATGGAATGCTGTAGCGAGAGGGGAGGCTCTGCCGAGACAGTATGGTGTGTGCTCTAGCGTAGTGTGGTGGTCACAAGGCCGAGAGTAGTTGTAGTGTATGTTGTGTAGTGTGGTGAAGGCCGAAATTTGGTGGTGGCTAGCCCGAAAAGGGGGCTAAAGGTGGTGGCTTGCTCAGGAACGACTGGTGCACGAAGTTGGAGTCCAAAGAGGCTAGAGGGAAGGAAGGGTGGCTAGTCGTTGGATTTGAATGTGGTTTAAGAGGAGTGGTTTGGATTTAATCATGGTTGTATTAGATGGGGATTGGGATTTAGTAGAGGGGCTTGATGGTCCAGGACAATCCAGGAGTATGCCTAGATCAATGCTATCTAATGAGAAGAGGCAGATTGGTTGTCTACCAAGTGAAAAGACCAATTGAACCTCAATGATTTAAATCCTTGAGCTGTCCACGCATTTGACCTGTGCATCCCATCTACGCTATCGAGCCATGGTGGTTGGATGGCTAGGCTAGAGCAAGATCTGTTGGGTTGGACCTGTGGCTATTACCCGATTGCTGGAACATCAAGGGCTTAAGCTTAGTGTTTGGGATACGTTTATGGTAGATTAATGGTGTGTATGTAGGAAATAAGGTGTTAAGGTTGGATTTGGGGTTTTAGGCTTGGTTTTGGGGTGTAAAATGGGTTTTTGTGTGAAAATGGGTTTTGAAGTGGTGGAATGCCTCATAGCCACTGGAGCAAAACAGCGAAAATTGGGATAAATCTGAGAAAATCAAAAAAGGGAAAATAATCCTCATTTCGGGACAATGTTGGCTTTGACAAGCCTTTTACTATACGCCTTCGGGCGATGGAAAACCAAAACAAGTGAAAACCACGAAAAACGGGGAGAAAACCAAGCTGGAATCAAGCTAGGAAAACATACGCAAAATCGGGAAGAAATGACGGGAAAATCTGTGCAAAAAGATGTGAAAAGTCATGCAAAATGCAAGTGTGAATGCAAATATGAGAAGTCTAGGGGGTTTTATGCAAAAGCCCAAATTCCAAAGAAAACTGAAGTTCGGAAGCCCAAATCATCAAAACAATATATAGGAAAACACATTCTATGCAAGTATGAAGAATTCTAGGGCCAAATATGCATATGTGTGCAATCCTAGTCAAAATGAAGTTCTCTAGGGGTCTGAATGCAATTTTACCTCCTAAACATGCATTTAAACCAATTCTGCATAAAATCAGGGTAAAAAAAGCAAGAAAAAAGTCTCAGAAATGATCCAGGAAGTTTCAGGGGACAAATGGTCATTTTACCCCTGAAAACAGGCAAATAGAGTAATATCAATGAAGTACAGGGGCTAAACTGCAAATTACCCAGCAGAATAAAGCATCCAGAAGAATTTCAGTAAAGACAGAGGGTTAAAGTGCAATTTACCCAGAGAAAAACATGCTTCATAAAAGTTTTCAAAAACTCCAGGGGTTTAAATGCAAATAAACCAAAGAAAAGAACATTCTGGAAAGTTTCAATAAAGTCCAGGGGTCTAAATGCAAATTAACCAGCAAAAACATGCATCCTGGATGATTTCAGAAGAATGTAGGGGCTTACATGCAAATAAACCATCAAAAATGTGCATTCAGAAACATTTTGCGAAGTATGAGGGCTGATATGCGATTTCTATAGAAAAATGAACTGTCAGAAAGATTCCAAGGAAATCCAGGGTCTTCTATGTAATTTCCTTGAAACAAAATATATTTAAAAAACTCTAGAGGGCTTTTATTAAAGTTTTAAACTCAGAAAACATTATTTTAAATGTTCAAGGTAAAACATGTAATATTTTCAGTTAAAACTTTATTCGAAAGATTTAAGAAAAATGACTGAAGGACCTATATGCAATAAAAAAACCTAAAAGTAATGCTAGAAGGACCTAAATGCAAGGGAAAAAAAGTTTCTGTACGTTATTCAAATAAAATGTTTTAAATTGCTTTTTAAAACGAAAAAAGAAACGACAGTCGTTGGCGACGGAGCTCGCCATCGACGATTGCCGGAGGGGGCAAACAAGCCTTCCCGTGGTCTGATATGAGATCAGACCTCACAGGAAGCAAGAAGGAGGTGAGAGGGGACGATCCAACGGAGTGGATCCCAGAATCAACGGTGGGAACGAGCCTCCCACCTACCTCGTCATCGGGGAACAAGGGGACCTCCGGAGGCTGAGGAGCGGCAGTCCAAGGCTTCTAGTGGCTGCGGGATGCTTCAGGGCTTACTCTGGAGCGGTGCCGAGGCTGGTGGAGCGAGGAGGTGGTCCGCCCGTCGCCGCCGTGGCCTCCTCCGGTGGACGACGCTGCTGGAGTGATCTAAGACTTATGGCACGATCTTGGTGGCTCCGGGGTGATCGCGGGAGGTGGTGGAGTGATCCTAGAGGCACGGAGTAGCGTGGAGCTGCGGGAAGCGCGCGGTCCACCTTTGGAGTGGTCGTCTTCTGATCTTCTCCAGCGACGGCGTGACTGGAGCAGTTTTCTGGCGATCTCGTGCAGAGCTGTCTGGAGGGGTGGAGCAGCGATCCAAGGAGTGGAGAAGCTCAAGGAGGCCCAGAGGAGGAGGAGAGAGGACTCGGGGATCCAGGAGGCTCTCTGGATTGCCCCCCACCTCTATCGCTGGAGTGTGGCGACGGCAGGGCACAGCGGAGTTCCGCTAGCCAAGGGATCACTCTGGATCCCTTGGAAGCACTCCAGGAAGAGGAGGAGAGGCTAGAGGATTTAAAAAACTAACAATTAACAAGCTCAGAGGAGCGTACTTGATTGGAAACGCCACGTCGGAGCTCTGCGACGACTACTTCCCTTCTCCACGATGGTACTGGCTCTGGAATTCTCTAGAGCACTCCTCCTTCCTCTCTCGCATGGTAAAAAGTCCTGCAAAAATCTGGCTCCACCTCCCCTTTTATAGGCAGAGACCCGACGACTCAACGCTGTAACAACCTCTAACCTCCTAACAGGACCACTAACAGACTCCAAACCCCACTAACTGGACACCTAACGACCCAGTAGACTCTAACGGCTGTCCCCCTCGCGCTCCTTCCTGTCCCCTTTACTACCGACAAGGATCGACGTCGATCGAAGCTCCTCCGGTGACAGTTGATCCAGTGGCTGAGCTGCCTTGGAAGCTGCTGGCTCAATGGGGTGCGGGCTGGGTTGATGAGAATGATGGATTGATTCATGGGCCTAAGTGGGCTTAATGGGCCTTGGTAGATTTGATGGGCTTTCATGGGCCTAATTGGGCCTAAAGGGCCTTCACGGGCTTTGGGGCCAAGGTAGACTCAGTTGGGCTTAATGGGCCTATGTGGCCCCTATGGGCCCAAATGGGCTAAATGGGCCTAAATGGGTTCAAAAAAAGTTTAATGGGCCAAAGTAAGCTCAATTAGGGTTTAATAAGCCTCCATGGGCCCAAGTGGGCTTCCATGAAGTAAATGGGCCCAATGAGGGTTAGAGCTCAGCCACCACATCTCTATCCTGCAAAATCAGAAAATTAGGGTGTCTACACTGTGCTATGAGGGATATGCCATGCATGCGATGCCAAAGAGATGAGAATGCTGATAAAGTGTATGAGGGGATGGGTATGCAATACAGAACACCGACGTTGAGCAAGTAGTGCAGTAGAGGATACACTGACACTCAATGCTACCGGAGGCATGCCATGCATGCGATACCAATGGGATGTGATGCATGGTATGCATGAAGTGATATGTAAGCAATGTGGAATACCGACACCGAGCGAGAGTACTGGAAAGGATACACTGTCACTCTGTGGTATAGGAGGTATGCCAAGCATGCGATGCCAATGAAATGATGATGTACGGTATGCATGAGATGTTGGGTACATAATGCGGAATACCGACATCGAGCGAGAGTCCTGTAGAGGATACACTGGTACTCTATGCTACAAGAGATATGCAATGCATGCGAGATTGGGCATGCAATGCGAAGCATACCAGATCGAGCAGGCAGCGCTGAGGACGAATCACTAGCACCCAATGCTGCGGGAGGCATGCTAAACACATTGTGTAGGATGCGATGTTGGATGAGATGATGATGCTTGCAAGGTGTTATGTAGCTAAAGTCCTAAAATGTTGTGCACATGACACGAATCATGTCACATCAAGCAGGTAGAGCAAAGTACAAGTCACTAGCACGCAATGTTGTGGAGGACATACCAAGCACCTTATGTGAGGCAGTGTTGGATGCAGAAAGGGGCATGATGTTATGATGCTAAATGCAGATGTTCCAGCAGTGTTGATGCGATGCTTATGTAATGCAGTGTGATGCGATGTCATAGGATGCGATGTCTACATGATAACATGCAATGATATGCCATGGGATGCAGTTGAATGCGATGAAATGTCAATGCTCATGTGGGGGACATGCGATGATGTACGATGGATGTAATGAAATGCGATGACATGTTATGCAATGACATGAGATGAAAAGAGTTACTGAACCTACACTACACTAGGGCATGATAAGTTGACAGACTCATCACGGGATAGTTAGGGCTATCACCCTGAAAAGGTGGGGGACACGACAAGGATTGATGGGCTTGCAAACCGAATAGTTAGGACTATCAACCTGAAAAGGGGCACGACAAGTACAAAACCTACCTACTGTCGGTCAAGAGAGGGCAGAGATGGGAATACCATGCTCGATGGCATAGTAGAGGTCCAAAGACGATCCTGTGGCAGTTACAATTGCCATCCCATGGAAGGGCGAGACGATACCAGAGGGCAGCCCAGATGTCTCTTGTCATGCCCCACATTTTCCACAATAATTTAAAACAAATTAAATTATGGGAAAACTAAAGCCAAACAGTATATATCTAACTACCAGGAACCTGTGTGTGCGGCTAGGAGACTCCAAACTATATGCACTACGCTAACCCTTTGCATGCCTGCACTTGCAAATAAAAACACGAGGAAAAACGACTGAGTGATAGAAGTCACCTAGTATGCATCCCTTGAAAACTGCAGAAAACAAAACTATAATCAATTTTCCTTTTAAATTCATTTCGCAAACGATTTTCTCAAAAACCTCACAATCCAGGCCCACACTAGCCAAAACCACAACTAGGGCTCTACTAGCCCAAAGCCACAAGCAAAGGCCTTCAATGGCCAAAACCACACACAGTGAGTCGGGAAGCCTGGTGCCAAGCAACCTAACTCTGGCCACAAGCAGTCCGTTGAAGAGCAACCAATGGCGTCTGCACTGCCACGACGTGCCACCCTGTGCAGGAGCCACGTCGTCTCGCGATTCTCCCACCTGGAGAACCCTCACAAAGCCAACCCCTCCTTGGGAAGGTTGTCCTGTCTCTCAGGACGCTACCAGCTACGGGGCAAGTGTCCCACCCGCACTGGCTACCACAGGATATGCCTCCTCACGGCGTCCTCCACACACGGTGCTCAGGAGGGAGTGTCATACCTCCACACCCGAGCCTTAGTGCTCACAGTGACAGTAGGAGTATCATACCTCCCCGTCATGCCACACGACACCTTAACCCGTAGACCACAACCCTAACCTTGAGACCACAGTCAAGGAGTCTCATACCTCCAAGACCCGACGCTCCTCAGCCTCAAGTATCTCGGCCCCCGACCTCAATCAGGGAGTCGTGCCCGACCACCCGAGAATGTCGTCACATTCCTTGGTCCCGACGACATGGTCCCACACTGCTCGGCCCGTAAACATAAAACCAGGAAAACATTTTCCAAAACAAGCCAACTATTTCCTTGAAATCCATTTCGAAAACCATTTTCATATCTTTTGAAATTCTTCCAAAACCTCTGCAAAGCGACGCATCAGGTGTCCCAAGGGACCATTGCTGACAGCCCACAATCCCATCTCAATGGGACAAAACATGGCAATCCAGAAAACCCTCAGAAAACGCATTTTATAAACTCATTTGGGCCCTAATTTAGCATGCCGAAAATCAGGTTCAGTATGCTGAAATCTATTGATTCGGTCGACCAGGGTGATTTGGTAGGCCGAATCGACTAGAGGACCAAACTGACAGAAAAATGGTATACTGAACGAAATCGGTATACCGAAATTCACTAATTCGGTATGCCGTTTTCATTTTGGTATGCCAAATTCTGCGATCCCACAAAACGGCCCAAAACCCTATAGTCAGAAATCGCCCCAACTGGGACCTCCGATCGGACCTCCTAAACAAACGCTGAAAATCTTGCATAAAACATAAGAGGTAGAATCCCAACAAACAAAACTAAAATTCATTCACCATGCATTAAGATATAGAATCGGAAAGGCAGAAGGATCAAAAGGACCCAAAATGCACCAACCATCACAAATGCCAATAAATTCAATTCTCATAAAATCACAATAAAGTCTAGGAATGTAAATTTGCCTATATTTCATGCAATCCTAGCATTTTCTACCAATTCCATGCTCTCTATTACATGAGGTGGAGATGCGTACCTGAAAACACCTCCGGCAATCTCCAGCCGATCCCCGGCGAACTCCGGTGCAACCATGGCCACGGGAGTACTCCACGTAAGCTTCACGCACCACCATGAGCTGCCGCACACCGTCGTTGGCCCTCTAGCACACCAAACAGAGCGGAGGTCACGAGGAGGAGAAAACAGGGGGAGAGAGCGAGAGAGGAAGAGAGAAAAGAGAGGGAGATAGGGGAAGTGAGTAGAGGGAGAGAGAATGAGTGGAGGAAGGAGAAGAAGGATGTGTGCTCGAGACGGAGAGAATGCGCAGGGAAAGAGAAGGAGGTTGGGTTGTGCATGGCGGAGGCCTCCGGCTTAAAAGCCACACAGAAGTAGTAGGTGGCCGTGTGCATGCAACCAGTCAGCCACACGCACACCAGCACTACCTCAACAACCAGCCTCACCAGCCACAGCATGCACCCAACCACCCACCACAACCACGAGGCCAACTGCAAGCCTCAACCATCGGCCCACAAATGTGGGTTCCACGTGGACCCCCATACCTAGGCCCCACACGGCCCCACACCCAGGCCCCACACGGACCCACACCCAGGCCCCACATGCACAGTGCCAACCACACACAGGGACACACGAATAGATGCCGGCCCACGAGGCCCAAGCCCAAAAGCACAAAACCACACAACGGGCCTCGGAACAGTAACATCCGTCTAGGAATAAAATTTATAAAATGTAAATAATTACAAAATGAATTTTACAGGTGTTACACCCCTGGTATCGAGGATGGATGACAAGCCAGCGAGCTTGCCAATCAAGAGAAAGGAATGGGAATACCACATTCAAAAATGTGGCAGAGGTCCAAAAACGATCCCATGGTAGTTAGGTTGCCAGCTCAAGGAAGGGTGATACGATACCAAAGGGCAGCCTAGATGCCGTTAGTATCAAGGATAGATGAATGACCAGTGAGCCTGCTAATGTTGAGAAAGGAACGAGAATACCACATTCGAAAATGTGGCAGAGGTTTGAAGACGATCCCATGGCAGTTAGGGTTGCTAGCCCAAGGAAGGGTGAGACGATACCAAAGGGCAGCCCAGATGCCCGTGGTATCAAGGACGGATGACAGGCCAACAAGCCTGCCGATCAAGAGAAAGGAATAGGAACACCACACTTGAGAATGTCGTAGAGGTCCAAAGATGATCCTGTAGCAATTAGGGTTGCCAGCCTAAAGAAGGGCGAGATGATACCAATGGTAGCCTAGATGCCCATGCCCCTGGTATCGAGGACGGATGACAAGCCAACGAGCCTGCCAATCAAGTGAAAGGAATAAGAATACCACATTCAAAAATGCAGTAGAGGTCCGAAGACAACCTCGTGGTAGTTAGGGTTGCCAGTCCAAACAAGGGAAATCGATACCAAAAGGGCAGGCTAGATGCCCCTAGTATCAAAGGGGAAGGATAATGTAGGAAGGAAGTGGGGGGAGCTTGGGAGATACCAAGGTGAAAATAGATGCCCCAGGTATTGAGCCGAGTAGCCACAAGAGATGACAAACGCCACTCGAGGGTGTGTAATGGTCTCAGAGTGGGCATGTGACGTTTTGGTGAGGAAAGGCAAGGTGTAGACATGCAGATTGTCATGGACCACCCACGTAGTAAGCGGACAGGACAAGATGGGAGCAGAAAGAGACGAAAAGGAAGCAAGGGGTCAGGCTACGATTGGAAGGCACTCTAGACCACCGGAAGGGTGAGATTGATATCGGTTAAAGCAAGGTGCAACATCGGTTTGCTAGATTGGGATGTGATTACTACTGTGTTGCTGATTCTGCTACTGTAGATAGTTTCTGTAGTGGCAAACACCCTTTTTGGTTGTATGTTTTGATCGGAAGGCAGCTAAAATGCCCTTGGTCATAGACACTCAATGAAGACCTACAAGGCGATGCAATATGCAAGCAAAAGGTTCAAGCAAGCAAGATGAATGATTGTTAGGATCATTGGAATGGATTTTATTGTTGCAAGCTAGCAAGTTATTGACAAAGATTGATTCCTATTGTTTGAACAAGAAGAGTATGCTTTATTGATTAGCATGACTTCTGTTTT
Source organism: Posidonia australis (assembly GCA_024699735.1). Lineage (NCBI taxonomy): Eukaryota > Viridiplantae > Streptophyta > Magnoliopsida > Alismatales > Posidoniaceae > Posidonia > Posidonia australis. The sequence continues at coordinate 17,976 of JAMKQA010011717.1, forward strand.
GTTTTTGTTGTTTTTATGTCTTTTTATTGTTTTATTTGCCCTCAACTAGGTTGGAAAGTTGTACGCCTTCGAATCAATGGGCCCTACAGAGAATCACAAGCTATAGGTGGCTCTCGTAGGATGAGTGGTGGTGTTCGAGCTCGCTGTGGGGTGGTGTGATGGACCAAACTCCATGCCAAAATCTTTAGGGTCTTGCACCTCCTTTTCCAAGATCACTGATTTTTCTTTTCTCCGTCATAAATGCACGGCTTTGCTCTATCCCTGGTTTGGAGATAATAGGTGCCTGGTTTGGGCTAGACGCTTTTGTTGCACGAAGGGGGCCAGTCCTTCGATGGTGCAGCTTCTAGGCACATTCTCCGACTCCTCTCCAAGGTATGGTAGGGGTAGAGTTATGCTGCATGTCTCTTGCTCTTGGGGCTAACTTCTGTCTTTGCCTTCTATCTTCTATTTCGTTTGTGCCCATGTGGATGTGTTTTTCTTTTTCTTGCTCACTAACTTAGTCACCCTAGCATTTTATCTCACTCTTGGAGGTGCAGGGCCCTTGCGGAGTTTGGACACTTAGTCAAGCTCTAATGGATGGTGGCTCCCTCACTACTTGGTCGTCTAGGTAGTGCCAACTGAGGAAGAACAGTCGAATCCGATGCAGGCAAGCTTTCCGATTTTCGTTATTAGGCACATGTGGATATGCAAGATGCGTTTTTGTTGCTTTTTGAATTTTTTGGTATTTTCTTGCTTTTCTAATTTTTTTTGGTTTTTGTGTTTTTGATGCATGATGATGATAGTGTAGAAAGTAAAATAATAGAGAAAATAGGGAAAAAGGATACGGCTCCAGTCCCTACTGCTAGTTGCTTTATTGATGCCACTTTATTCATGTTGATGGGGTCATTGGCTAATGTGGCAGTTCCACCGGAACATTGTTGTTGTTGAAACTACTGGATGATGTCTTCTGTCTGAGGTCTAGAGTGTTGGCAATCTCAATGTGGTTTTGACCCTCCCCCCATAAAGGTCGAGAACAAATAGAGCAGACAGATCAATGAGATCAGAAGGATTAATCGGGGAGACACTGGAAATAGGAGGGACAGTAGAGAGGTGGAAGACCCCCAAGCCCACAACATCCATAGAGTCTAAGAATTTAGCCAAGGATGTGTCAGGCTGGTCTAGGTGCACTAGTGCAGGTGTGAGTGTGTGGATAGGTGCATGTGTGTGGTTCACCTCCTGCGAGGCAAAGCTGATGATCAAGTTCTAAACAGTGTCCCGTAAGGTGATGCAGCCATCCATCGAATGCCCAACACAACGGTGAACGCTGCAGTATGCACTCTTGTCATACTATTGAGGGATAGGATTCAGTAGTGAATGAGGGTTTGAGAGCCTCAGAAATGACTCAACCTTAGGGAAAAGGACACTTAATGGCTCCACAAGAGGAGTGTAATCCCCTTCGATGCAGTGAGCTTGCTTTCGCCTATGGTTGTTGTCCTTGTTGAGTTGGTGTGACGTGATGCGCTGGCTCGATGGTGGAGTGTGTGTGTGTAGTGCGTGGAGGACTAGATGCAAGTGCTAATTGATCCGAGTTAGGCTGACTCTCTGCCGCAATAGGCCCTACAGAAGACTCGACGTACATGACAGTCGACTTCTTGGAGTAACCGATGTTGGTGGCATTGTTGTTGTTGTAGATGGTAGTGGCCTGCTTGGCAAATGCAGAGAGTGCAGGAAAATTCTTGCTTTGCAGTGACTTCCACGTGAGCATCGGCCCAAATCAAGGATGCAAAGGATGTGAAGTGCTGGATGCTAAGCAGAGCCCCTGTCGCCGGTTGTACTCCCTTGATGACGATATCGATAGACTCCTCATCTGAGGGCCTATCCTTGACCTGGGAGGCTAGTGCACGCTAGAAACTGACATACTCCACGAACAGTTGGTGGGGTCTCTGTCGGATTGCGACTAGATCCTCATGCTTTGGATTCAGGCTGAGGTTAAAAGCGTACTGTTCCAAGAAAGCTTAGCTAAGGTCGTTCGAAGTCTGGATGGTGGTCATGTGTAATGAAGTGAACCACTTGAGGGTAGGCCCAGTCAAACTCTTTTGGAATAGGCAGATTAAGAACCTTTTGTCACCCTGAAGCTACGCGAGGTCTCCGTAGAACACCTTCAAATGCGATATCGGGCAGCCTCTACCATTAAACTTCTCAAATTCCAGGATGTGGAAATTTGGAGGGAGTGTCACCTTTGAAAAGTAGCAGAGGTCCCAAACTGGTAGGATTGGCGGTCCCCACCTTGCACTTGAAAAAGTGCTCTTTCTAGATCGCCTATCCTGGTAAGGAGGGCGTCTGAAGTTGCTGTTATTGATGATGTTGCAGCTGAGGCGGGTTCCACGTATGTTGTATGGGTCGTGCATGTGCGCTCCTCTAGATCCACCCACTTGTCTTCGGTGTCAAGACATGGGGGCTAGCATGCCCTTGCAACGATGTAGTGTGTGATGGTACTATGATGCATGTAGTGGCCTGAGTATGATGCAAAGATGGATGGGAAGCATACTATGCCGTGTGTGGTGCAGAGTGTTGGAGCAACAACTACTGCACTGACATGGAACAAGGCAACAGGCTTGAGGAATGTTGTGCTCCTGCCAAGTCGAGAGGCTGGCCACCAGGTGATGGAGATGGATGCTGTGCAAATGCAGGAGGTAGGGAAGGCACTACCATTGCCAAAGCTATGAAGAGCTGAGACGATGGAGAGGGCACTGGTGTGGTGATGTATGCTAGTGGAGCTAGTGTGGGGCGCACCCAAAACTCCGGGGTTGGCAAAAAGGGAACAAACAAAGGAAGGTGAGCAAGAGCCATGTCTTAGAGCTTCTGCACAAGAGTCAGTAGATGTTGTGCTTACATGGCAGAGGTTCCGTTGACTAACAAGCAAGAAGGGGAACACATGGATGTGAGCAAGAGCACAAAAACAATAGAGGTAATAGGGGGAGACCCTCCAAGAGAGGCAGCCATGGTTGACTAGATTCCTGAAGTAGGAAGACCTTGGGAAGGGATGAAAGGTGAGATCTCTAAAGTCTGGGAGTCGATCACCAAAGGGACCTCGACGTCAGGCTCCAAACCGATGAAGGTTTGCCGTGGTCCTGAAGTAGGGGGGTCAGAACCCTAGATTGCGCAGGAGTGATGCACAAGGGAGGAGGGAAGAGCAGTAGAAATGGTAGACAGGGACGAAGGGGCCAAAGTTGGGACCCTCTTTAGAACAATAGGAGGAGACTAGCTTATTTACTGGGCCATAGCAGATCGTGAGTGGGCACGAAGAGGGCCTTGACGACGATAAGAGGCATGATCCCAAAGACGAGCTATAGTAGGAAGCGACACTAGCTCAGGGATGGAGAAAAAGCCCGCGGGAGGCAACCCGCAAAAAGAGATGCTCACGCTCTTGACCAAGGACCTCATACAAGCTACTTGTGAAGATAGGTAGAAATAATAGGTATCAAAACCTGAGACAAAGGATAGAATGCAAGTTATTAGGGTGGCATGCAATGACACACAATGCAGATGAATGTCCTAGAATACCCTCCTCGCAATGCATGTCCTAAGTGGCCAAACACCTCAAACACTCTCATGGTTTGGGGATTTAACTTTGGTGAGAAAGTAAAGTCCTATCGCATGCCAAAGCTATGGAACGGTGGTGTGTTAGGAGCCTCGACCCTACCAAAACATGGGTTGTACCCTCTACTAACACCGACACGACCTTGGACAAGGGGAGAAACCAACATCCCATCCTACGCCAATAACAATAGAATGATAGATCGAGACTGCCCTTTGTAGACTGTGGGAGGACTCAGAAGAGAAGAAGATGCATGCTTTCTAAAATGATCATACATGCAATATGCTTTATTGTCTTTTGCATGTGAGTTTTATTAAGTCGGATAGGGGAGAGAGTGCGTTGAAGTCTCTAGTTCCCCCTAAATTCCGTTTTTAGTGCTGTAGATTTTATGTTAAACCATTATGGGGGAAGCAAACATGTCTCTACTTTCCCTAAGATGGCAACTGTAAAAGGGAAGAAAACATTGAAGCATAGCCAACAAACAAGCATACATTAGGCAAAAGGCATGATCATGGCATGTGTGCGTGTCGTGTAAACATGATGGTGAAAAGAGAAAACATCCATCACATCAAAAGATAGGTAACATGGCATGTGCGTGTGTTGTGGCATAGCAAGTGTGTAAAAGAGAAATAGTCAGCAAGCAAAAGGCTAGTAACAACAAGCATGTAATGGTAAATGCAAAGAAATGGTGACAAACAAAGCACAAGGCAAGGCAAATAAGAATAAAAGCCAAGCAAGCGAAATGCGAGAAAACGAAAGTAGGAGTCTCATATCCCTAGCTCTGTGACCATGTTGGAGTCACCACCTAATCTTTTTAAACCAGAAAAATGAGGAGGAAATGAGGAAAACACACTTGCTATGAAAACACCAAACAAAACACAAAAAAAGAAATGATAAGGACAAAAACGGAGTCACCACCAAATCTTTTTAAACCAGAAAAACAAGGAAAACTGGATGCATATGAAATGCAGGAAAGGATTCAATTGAATGCAAATAAATGCTAAATGAATGTGTGCATGCTCTGTGCCTAATGGATGCAACACATTGGTCATTACGGGCCAGAGAAAGGGTAAGGACTCTTGTTACGCATGGGGAGGGTATTAGGCACCCCCACACGCTCGACGAATCGGTCTTTCTTGGCTTTTTGCTTGCTTGTGTGTCGCCAATGCAAATGATCAGGTATGCTTGATAAGTCTATGTGTATGTATGCCATATGCTATGCTGATGCAAATGATGTGAGTGGGGAGAAAATGACATGACCTATATGGATTTAGCAATGCTATGTGAATCCTAGACCGTCAATCAAAATAATACAATATAGTAATCGTCATCGCCCTAAATGCAGATGATGTCATGATGTATGATATGTATGGAAAACATAAGTAAGATGAAATGGAATTAAAATGACATGATAATGATATGAAATAACAAATAAGTAGATGGCATGCATGATGAATGACGATATGTGTCAAAACATAAGTGACATGGTGTGACCATGCCGGTGGAACCCTTGCACGGCTCTCCAACTACTTAGTGTGTGGAAACACACGAGGAGATTCGATACAGTCATGACGAAAATAGTGAATCCAGAGGAAGAGACTAGACCAGGAAACACCAAGGGAAGACAAAAAGGATAAGGAAAGGAGTCGCCACCTAGTCTTTTAATGGAAAACGAGGAAAACCAAAAAACACAAGAAAATCGAGAAACAAATAAGATGCAGAATGTATGTGTGTGCTCTGTGCCTAATGGACAATGAAAAAATGAATGCGGGCCAGAGAAAGGGTAAGGATTCTGGTTACGCATGGGGAAGGGGTTAGGCACTCCTATGCGCCCGAGAAAACTCGGTCTTTCTAGGTTTTCCTACTGTCAATGGTCTATGTATGTATGCTTCCTTATTCTATATGCTCATGCATGAAGATGACTGAAAACATGCCAAATCAATGTAAAGAAGTGAAATAAAGAGAAAAAGTTAATCCGAGGGACAAATGTAGGCATTGAGAACGCCGCTTTACTGTACGCCCTTGGGCGATGAGGAAAATAATGAAAATCATGAAATTCTCGGAAAACGCCTCGCAAAACAGCGGAAATTGGGGATAAATCCGAGAAAATAAAAAAGGGGAAAATAATCCTCATTTCGGGACAATGTCGGCTTTGTGAAGCCTTTTAATCTACGCCCTCGGGCGATGGAATACCAAAACCATCACAACAACGGAAAAACTGGGGAAAATCCTGAAAACGGGGAGAAAACCAAGCTAGGAAAACGTATGCAAAATCGGGAAGAAATGATGAGAAAATTCGTGCAAAAAGATGTGAAAAGTCATGCAAAATGCAAGTGTGAATACAAATATGAGAAATCCAGGGGTTTTATGCTAAAAGCCCAAATTCCAATGAAAACTGAAGTTCTGAAGCCCAAGTCATCAAAAATACATAGGAAAACACATTCTATGCAATTATGAAGAAATCTAGGGCCAAATGTGCATCCCTAGTTAAAATGAAGTTCACTAGGGGTCAGAATGCAATTTTACCACTAAAACATGCATTTAAATCAATTCTGCATAAAATCAGGGTAAAAATGCAAGAAAAATGTCTCTGAAAAGATCTAGGAAGTTTCAGGGGTAAAATGGTCATTTTACCCCTGAAAATAGGCAATCAGAGTAAAATCAATGAAGTATAGGGGCTAAACTGCAAATTGCCCAGCAGAACAAAGCATCCAGAAGAATTTCAGTAAAGACAGAGGGTTAAAGTGCAAATTACCCTGAGAAAACATGCTTCAGAAAAGTTTTAAAATAAGTCCAAGGGTTTAAATGCAAATAAACCAAAGAAATGTGCATTTTGGAAAGTTTCAATAAAGTCGAGGGGTTTAAACACAATTTAACCAGCAAAAACATACTTCCAGAAAAGCTTCAGAGAATCATGTCGGATAAAGTGCAATTTCTACAAAAAAAAATGAACTTCCAAAAAGAATTTGAAAAAGCTCAGGGGCCCCTATGCAATTTGTCTAAAGTAAAAAGCATTTTAAAAGAACTGGAGGACTTTTATTGAATTTTTAAACTCAGAAAACATTATTTTAAATAATCAAGGTAAAACATGTAATATTTTCAATTAAAACTTTATTCGAAAGATTTATGAAAAATGATTGCAGGACCTATATGTAATAAAAGGACCTAAAAGTAATGCTAGAAGGACCTAAATGAAAGAAAAACAATGTTTCTGTATTTTATTCAAATAAAATGTTTTAAATTGTTTTTTAAATGAAAAAAAAGAAACGACGGTCGCCGGCGACGGAGCTCGCCGCCGCCGACAGCCGGAGGGGGCAAACAAGGCCTTCCAGTGGTCTGATCTTAGATTAGACTTCACGGGAGGCAAGAAGAAGGTGAGGGGAGATGATCCATCGAAGTGGTTCAAGCAGCTAACGGTGGGAACGGGCCTCCCACCTACCTCGCTGTTGAGGTGCTCCGACGACGGCATCATATGGTAGTTGGGAAGAAGGAGGGCTGTTGGGGCTACGACGCGGTGATTTGGCAGTCGTGGGGGCATCGTGGAGCGTCAGGGAGCTTCCACGCTTCTCTTGGAGTAGAATGAGGGAGGATGGAGCGGAGGCGTGCTCTGACGACCGTCGACGCTTTCCTCTCCGGCGAGCTACGTCGCTGCGACGACTAGGGGCTTGTGGCATGGATCTGAATGCTACGGAGTGCTGGGGACATGTCGTGGGGTGTTTTTGGAGGCTCGGAGATGTGGGAGGTGCAGCGTCTTCTCTGGCTCCGATCGTCTTCTCCGGCGACGGTGGGAATGGCATATTCTTCGGCGATCTCGTACGGGGCTGTCAGGAGTGGTGGAGCGGCGATCCAAGGTGTGGAGAAGCTTGAGGATGACCAGAGGAGGAGGAAAGAGGGCTTGGGGGTCCAGGAGACTCTCTGGATTGCCCCCCCACCTCTGTCGCCAGAGAGCGGCGACGACGGGGCACAGCGGAGCTCTGTTGGCCAAGGGATCACTCTGGATCCCTTGGAAATGCACCAGGAAGAGAAGGAGTCCTAGAGGACTAAGAATTTAAAAGTTAGGAGGGATCAAGGGGTGTACCTAGCTGGAGAAGCCTCGTCGGAGCTCTAAAAGCGGCTGTTGCTCCTTTCTACGATGGCTCTGGCACTCTGCTCCTCTCTCCCTTGCTCTCAGCTTTCTCTCGTGCGGTCCCGTCTACAATTCACTGCCTCTACCTCCTTTTATATAGGGGAGGAGAAAACCGGTGACCCATTGCAACAGAATGCCCCCCACTCATCCAACAAACCACCGACCCACTAACTAAACCACTAACTGATCCGACACACCTTCTGACAGACTAACAGAATCCTAACTACTGTCCCCCAATTTCCCCCTTAGTCGCTGACAGGATAAATGGCGATCCAGGCCTCTGACGGCCCATCCAGTGGCTGGCTGATGTGTGACCTGTGGGATTAGTGGGCTAAAGGAGATCTGTTGGTTGAAAGAGGCTCGTGGGACTCGGGTGAAGCGAAGGAAGAAGACTGAGCTTGAAAGGTGAATTGAGAGGAGGAAGATTGGTTCAGTAAGGAGAAGAAGATGGAATGCTTTGGTAAGTAGACATTTGGTAAATGAAGATGGGGGGAAAAGAATGAAATAGGAGAAATAAGTTTGATTTTGGTGGAAAAATCAAATAGGAGAAAATGGGGTGTTGGGTTGAAAAGGAAGAAGAAATAAGTGGGTTGAGCTATTGTAGGCCTTCATGGACTCAATTGGGCTTAATGGGCCTAAGTGGACTCAATTGGGCTTAATGGGCCTATGTGGGCCCTTATGGGCCCAAATGGGCTAAATGAACCTTTAATGAATTGAATGGGCCCAAGAAAGGCTAAATGGGCCTAAACAATTCTTGTGGGCCCAAGTAAGCTCAATTAGGGTTTAATGGGCCTATGTGGGCCTTCATGGGCCCAAGTGGGCTTCCATGAAGTAAATGGGCCTAAAGAGGGTTAGAGCTCAGCCACCACATCTCCATCCTGAAAAATCAGAAAATTGGGGTGTCTACAGATGCCCCTCCCTGAGCGAGGTCGGAGGTTGAGTAGAATAGAGACCGATGCTCAGGGTTGACAAAGACACCCCACGTGAAACCACAAGCGAGAGTTATCCACCGGTAATCAGCCATTAGCCAGAAAACATACCAGAGGTCTGTACCAGAGGTCTTGCCGCCACAACCGAAGCAATATAGAGGAACAAACACAAAAGACTAAGAATAGACAAGCTGACGTCCAATCAGTTCTTAAGAGACATGACTGGTTATCGCACTTGTCGAGAAAAGCGTCGGACAAGACTCATGGTGCTTGCCGACCGAGAAGCGAGTGGTCACGAAAGTTATCCGGGTAGTTCGGGCTACCAGCCCACAAGAAAGTAAACAAGAAAACAAAGGTGAAATGAAGGATACCAGGATTCATCCTAATAGAATAAATCGTGGACAGGAAAATTCAAAAGTAAAAGGACATCAGGATTCGTTCCATCAGAACGTACCGTGGATAGGAAAATCACACCAAGATTCGTTCCATTGGAATGAACTGTGGATGGGAAAATCACACCAGGATTCGTTCCATCGGAACGAACCGTGGATAGGAAAAAATTTTAAACATAAGAAAACACCAAGATTCATTCCATCGGGACGAACCATGGATAGGAAAATTGAAATGTAAAAGAACACCAGGATTCGTTCCATTGGAGCGAACCATGGATAGGAAAGTTACACCAGGACCCATTCCATTGGAGCGAATCGTGGATAGGAAAATTCAAATGTAAAAGGACACCAGGATTCGCTCCATCTGAATGTACCGTGGATAGGAAAATTACACCAGGACCCATCCCATTGGAGCGAATCATGGATAGGAAAATTCAAATGTAAAAGAACACCAGGATCCATCCCTTTGGAACGAGCCGTGGATGGAAAAATCTCAAATGTAAAGGAACACCAGGATTCGTTCCATTGGAACGAACAGTGGATAGGAAAATTTCAAATGAAAATGAACACCAGGATCCGTCCCATTGGAACGAACCGTGGATAGGAAAATTCGAAAGTAAAAGGACATCAGGATTCGTTCCATTGGAACGAACCGTGTATGGGAAAATCACACCAGGATTCGTTCCATTGGAACGAATCGTGGATAGGAAAATTTCAAATGTAAAAGGAACATGCCACCTTTCCTGACATAGAAGTTGTGAAGACTTCCTTCGTCCAGATTGGGGCAATAAAACGAGATACTCGGCTATTATCTGGGTGGTCCCTAGTGCCAAGCCGACAGGCAAAAGGAAGTAGAATCTGGCACTAGCCTTGCACATGTTGTCAGGGTGGCGATCTTCGTTCCGCATCAACCATGATCAATCAATCAAGATCGTCACTGGTTCTCTTGGAGCCTGAGGTTTTGGCAAAGAGCGTCCGGCACGGGGCGGTGCTGTAGATTGGCCAGGTCTCTTCGACTTCGGCTTCAAAATCTGCTGTGCAACTCTTCCCCTCTACGACTGCAAGATCTTTTGATTGCATGGAGCCACTGAGCAGGTGAGATAGCTCCTAGCCAGATTGTAGGAGCTCAGGGGGTATTCTTTGAATCGTGCTGGCATTTGCCCTTAAGCCAGAGAATCCTGCTGGTAACCAAACAGCCGCATCACACGGATTGGGTGGTATTCCACTCCCCCAGACAACCCCGGTAGGACGATAAGCCGCATGTCTGTTGTATTGAAGAATGCTTCAAAGTTGCAAGAAGCTGATGGAATAATGCGCCATATGATCTTCTGTTCTGTCAGGCTTTGTAATCGCTCGTACTCCTTCTGAACTGAGGTGAGCGTGTGCGCATGGCCACTTTAGCAGTAGGACTCAAAGGCTGATCGCTGTGGGCGCAAGACTGCTACACCCAGATGTGCAGCCATCCATACTTGTACAAAAGCTCCACAGCCGTAGAAGTGCCGGCAGCGCCGCAATGAATGGTCTAGCGCCCGATAAGTTTCTGCTAGGATAACTGGAGCCAGATCCAACTGTTGGGTGACAACTTCTAAGGCAATCTCGGCAACTTCGATGCTTACAATCATCCGACCATGGCTGAAGATTAACTCTCCCAAGAAGCGGACGACAAAGCCTTTCAACCACAGCTCATCACCTAGAGAGGCACGCATTCCAGCTACTTTGTCAAAGTAAACCAACTTCAACATAGGAGACAGTTCATCGGTACAAATGAGCTGGCGCCCACATTCAGTGGTCGGTAGGCCTGTAAGCTCGTTCAGCACTGAGGAATACCCTTCTCGCCACATGAACACTATGGGTCCCAGAAACTTCTGTAGGCAACAAATTCTATGTACTTCCTCTAGGGTTTGGGTTAGTTCGATTCTCCTAAAACATAATACGTGATGATCCGACTTCCAGAATCGTGCAGCCGCACACAAAAAGTATCGAAAAACCTCCACTTTTGCGATGTCCAGAAGCTTTGTGGAGATTCCCCAAATCCGCAGCTTGTCGCGGTCACTTTCAGTTAACTGTTTGATCCAAGCTTGGAAGTACTGTGCAGGCACAACCATTGTGGGGTACCCCATGATCTGAAAGGCACTTCAGCTTTTATGGCTCGAGACTCTTCAGAAAGTGTAGACGATCTCCTGTAAAACATGTTCAAAACATCATTCTTCAGCCACAGATTTCCATTTTGCTTGTTTGACAACATTTAGCAGAATCAAGGTGTAGACACCCTGATTATGAGGTAGCTCATTGATAAGGCTCCAATTGTTGCTTTGGATGTGATCGATCCTTGAACCAATCCCTAAACCCGTAGCAAGCCTGTAGCCCAATTTAAAAACCAGACCAATAGGGGAGAGCACCTAGCTAGCACACCAACCTAGCACACTTCCCTAGCACACATAGGTGGCGCACTTAGCCAGCGCACATCCCTGGCGCACAACGCTGCATAGACTGCGGCTGCTGGCTTTCCACCTTCCTTGGCTGTTACCTCCAGCAGTGAATATGCCATGGAATCTTCCAGGCTCTTCGTCTGTGAGGCTCTCCTCATTCCCATGAGTTACCATTGAGAGTTCCCTATAAAAGGACCCCCATAGGTAGCCATAGAAGAAAAAGAAAAATCCTGAGAGGTGAGAATCCTGAGTAGAAACCTTGCAACCAGCCATTTTCTACTCTAAAGCCCGATCTCTGCACGAGTCTCTCCATCAGTCTAGCAGCTTATTTTCATTCCTTGGAGCACCCCCTTGCGTCCTAAAGCCTCCTGGGTTCATCCAAAGCAACGAGGATCTTCTTATTTCAGAAGGAACACCTCAAGAGGTAGGCTTTCTAAATATCATTTAAGAAACTTGATAAAACATGTTTAAAACCTCATATGTGATCTGTTTTGTTCCATGTTTATGATGTTTTCATGATAACATGCTCGCATTCTATGCAAATAATCTCCATGTTAACCTATGTTTCTATTTCTAGCATGAAATCCGGATAAGCTGTTGTTTCCTTGCACATAGTATTTTGCCATGCACCATGTATGCCCTTGCATGTAGAAGCACGCATATGATCATCATTTACACATGTTTTGATTCGTTTTATCCAGATCATGCTTGTTCTTAAGTATTTCACACGTTTTCATGCATGAACCCATCAACTTGCTTTGGTTTCAAATGCTTTGTTTACATGTTGGGTCTTGACCCCATGCACTCACATCATGTTTTCCAGTTTTTATCATAGCATAAGCCCTTTAGCACTTGCAAAAATCCTCCTTGTATCTTTGCTGGGCAGGTTTTGGATCAGGTTACAGTTTGATCCAAACTCCCTGGGGCGCACCCCCCAGTCGCACCCAACGCGTGCACCAGTCTGGCGCACTCAGTAGGCGCGCTAGACTGGCCAGAGATCAGAGCACTTGCATTACATCCATACTTGCATGGTTTTATCGCAGAGTTTTGAGCTTATTTCTTTCTGATTGATTCTCTGGTATGCCAGGATATCACCTGCATGTTTTCAGCTTTTGATCAGATTGTTTTCCGCTTGTTTTCTTCGTTTTATTATTCAGTTCCAGGCTGAATCTGGTAGGTCGATTGCACCTTACTCCCTAGTGAGAATCATGTGCATCGCCCTAGGATCCAGAGGCCTGGCTGAATCATGTTTTCTTCATCTAGTTCAAGTAGATGAGATCTTGTGTGAGGCTTCTAGCCCTTGAGCACAAGGTCATTGCATTGCATTCGCATTTATAAATCTTTCAAGGCATGTTTTCCAAGTCTTCTCTAGAATGATTTCTGCTGCATACTTTTCCAGAGTGCATCCTCTGATGTTTTGCTTTGCGTGGCTTTCTGTTTTTGCCTCCGCATACTTTACTGGCCCACCTAGACGCACATAGGTGGCGCTCCAGACTGACGCACCAGTCTGACGCACCAAACAGGCGCAGTGGCCTGTTTTCAGTAGCACACAGCATGTTTTTTTATATGTTTTGCTTGCTTTCTCAACCCGATTTGCTTTTAGGTTTTCATCTGATTTTCTTCCTTAATGCATTAGGAAGGCACAGATTTGTTTTCAGCAGTTTTCTTGTATTTTAGGTTGCATTTAGGCATGTAGAAAGCAAGGATGATAAATCGCTCAAGATATTAGATCTCTGATCTTATTATGCAATATTCTTGCATCAACTCTTGGCCCGGCACACGAGCGATATTTCTGAGCATTAGGACACACCCCTACACATCATGCA
>JAMKQA010011718.1:0-31700 GCA_024699735.1 Posidonia australis
AAAGCTGAGCTAATAGATTCATTTAATGATACAATAAAGACAAATTTATATAATTTATTTGAAGAATATGTTAGAAATTACGGTGAAACATCTAGTAGCCAAGGATCTAATATATTAGGATCACAAGCAAGTAGTAGTAATAGTGGTGGTTCTTTATGAAGTAGATTAAATAAAAAGAAGGAAAAATATATAAAATCAAGTACAAATAATGAATTAGATAATTATTTAGAATCCCCAATTGCTTTAGTGATTTAGAAATAAATAATTTAAATATATTAAATTGGTGGTCTACTACAACTATTAGGTTTCCTATAGTTGCAAGAATGGCCAAAGATTTACTAACGATTCCGACGTCAACTGTGGCATCGGAATTTGCATTTTCTGCAGGAAAAAGAGTATTGAATGATAGAAGATGTAGATTATCGGAGAAGTCTGTAGAAGCCTCCGTCTGCTTGAAAGATTGGTACGATGTGTTTAGTCGTTTTGAAGGTTTGAACTTAAAGTCTGAATCACAAGAAGACGATGATGCGACATCAACTTCGACAGGCAGAACAGACTCTCCACAAGATTAATTCTTTATGTAAAAATTGGGAAAAAATGTAAAACAAATGATGTAAATATATTTTGTATTTTTTATGTAAACATGTAATTTTTTTTGTTGTATTTCAAAAAAAAAAATTTAATAATTTTTTTTTAATATTATTTTATTTTTATTTTTTTTGGACCCGTAGGACCGACCCGGCCCGTGGGCCCGTTGACTCGGCCCACAAGCGGGCCATGGGCCGTGCTGGGCCCATGGTTCTTTGCAGGCAGGCCGACCCAGACCAACCAGCGGGTCGACCTGGCTCGACCCAGGCCCAGGCGGGCCGCCTCTTTCATGGGTCGGGCCGACCTTGTCCGAATTCCATGTCTAGGTCTCAGCTCCGTTAAATTCATTCTAAACTATTTTGTATTTCCTCATTGGGGCCATTTTGTATTAGATCTTCCTATTTAAAGTAAATGTGTGCATTCCAAGCTTCTGCTCCATGTAAGGGGAAAAAAAAAAAAAGACACAAAAGGAAGGAGAGAGAGAGAGAGAGAGAGAGAGATCCACCCATTCAAACCAGAAAGTAAAGAAAATGGCAGTTTCTATCGAACCAATCTTCTCCTTCCCCTTCTTCTTCGTACTTTCCATCCTATGCTGTCAACCTCCCACCACCAAGGCAGTGGACTTCCTCTTCAACTCCTTCCCTTCCTCCACCACCTCCGACCTCCTCCTTGTCGGCGATGCCAGGCTTGACTCCTCCGTCATCCGCCTCACCAACGACGCCAACCAGTTCTCCTTGGGCCGTGCCTTCTACAAGACCCAACTCCCCATCCTCAACACCACCACCGGCAATGGCACCACCGTCTCCTCTTTCTCCACCTCTTTTGTTTTCTCCATCCTCCCCCAAATCCCGTCGAGCCCGGGGTTCGGCCTCGCCTTCGTCCTCACCAACTCCACCTCCCCACCAGACGCCCTCACCGGCCAGTACTTCGGCCTCTTCTCCAACAAAACCCGCCGCCGCCAGTACCCGCTCTTCGCGGTTGAGTTCGACACCGGCCGCAACCCGGAGTTCAACGAGCAGAACGGCAACCACGTCGGCATCGACCTCAACTACATCAGCTCCTCCTTCGTCCACGCCGCCGGGTACTACCTCCCTAGCGGTGACTTCCAAACCATCGACATGAGGTCCGGCGCGAACGTCCGAGCGTGGATCGATTTCGATGGCGGGAGGCTCCAGATCAACGTTACCATTGCTCCGGCGGAGATTACCCAGAAGCCTGAAAGGCCGTTGATCAACTACTCCAATGTGGACATCAAGAATTACCTCTCGTCGGAGATGTATGTCGGGTTCTCGGCGTCGATTGTATCGTGGGTGGAAGCGCAGAGAGTTCTCGCTTGGAGCTTGAGCGACACCGGCGAAGCCGCCAGAGATCTGAACACCACCAATTTGCCGATTTTCCTTCCTCCGGCGTCGTCGTCCAGTTCATCCCGTGCCGGGCTAATCGCCGGAGTCACCTCTGGTGGTGTAGTTCTCCTCCTCTGCTCCGCCGGATCCTACTACTTCTGCTACTACAAGAAGAAGAAGAGGAGGAGGAGGAGAATGGTTGGGGAAGGAAAAGGGTTCGAAGCCGGTGGCGCAGAGGAGGTGGAGGACTGGGAAATGGAATACTGGCCGCGAAGATTCTCCTACGACGACCTCTGGAAGGTGACCGACGGCTTCTCCCGTGACCACCACCTGGGCACCGGTGGGTTTGGGAAGGTCTACAAAGGAGTACTGTCGTCCACCACAACAACGGGACAGGAAGAAGACGTCGTTGCGGTAAAGTGCATCTCGCACGACTCGAAGCAAGGGGTGAGAGAGTTCATGGCGGAGATCTCCAGCATGGGAAGGCTCCAACACAAGAACCTCGTCCAAATGCGAGGCTGGTGCCGGAGAGGCAACGACCTCATGCTCGTCTACGACTACATGCCCAACGGAAGCCTCGACAAATGGGTCTTCCCAACATCGTCGTCGTCGTCGCCGCCGCTGGTTTGGAGGGAGAGGAAGAGGGTGCTGCTGGACGTGGCGGAAGGGCTGTTGTATCTCCACGAAGGGTGGGAGAAGGTGGTGCTCCACCGCGACGTGAAGCCTAGCAACATATTGATGGACAGGGACATGCGGGGAAGGCTTGGAGACTTCGGGCTGGCCAAGCTCCACGGGCACAACGAGGCGGCGACGACCACGAGGGTCGTGGGCACTGTTGGGTACCTGGCGCCCGAGTTTACGAGAGTGGCGGCGCCGACGAAGAAGAGCGACGTGTATAGCTACGGAGTGGTGGTGCTGGAGGTGTGTTGTGGGAGGAGGGCAATTGAGATGGATAGAGGAGGAGGTGGGGAGGAGGAGGAGGAGGATTGTGTGTTGGTGGATTGGGTGAGGGGGTTGTCTGGGAAAGGGAGGGTGGTGGAGGCTGTGGATGGGAGGATGGATGAAGGGGAGGAGGCGAGGGAGCAGATGGAGTTGGTGGTGAAGTTGGGGTTGGTTTGTTGTCACCCGGATCCCGAGAAACGGGTGACGATGAAGGAGGTGGTGGAGGTGCTCGTCGGTGTCACGGAGAAGGATGGTAGTGGAGGTGGTGGTGAGGTTGCTGTCAGTGTTGGTAAGGTATTGTAGAGAGATTAGAGACCGATTCCAGCTCACATTGAAAGTTGTTGGTTTTTCCACTTTTCTAAGTCACCAAATTGTTCAGATTATATTCCTGTAATTCCTGTTAATCTGAACCAAACTACAAAGTATAATTAATTTAATCTTACTTTATTCAACGTGGAACGTGGTCTGTCCTTCACTACTTGTTACTAAATAAAGCAGCAGTGGCTGAGTTGGAGGAGAAGTTGTACTTGTATGGTAAGGAAACTCCATTTCAATTCAATTGTTTTTTAAACAAAAAAGTTATACATCATTTGAACCCATGACCCCTTAATTGAAGTAATAATCACATCCTAAATGAGTCATACTTTGTTCAGTATTTCGTAATACTTTTTCCTGTATTATCATCATTTTTTGGAATGCTTAATTTATAAAGTATCCAATGCTACTAAACCCAGGTAGAACCTTATTCACGATATCCAATCCTTATCAAATAACAGCATATATAATTGCAGTGCAATTTCTATCAAAAGTCTAACGAAAATTTTTCCTATTCCTTAGATTCTAATAACCATCACTAGTACATACCATAGACATTTCAAATATATGGCAATGGCGTTGCAAAATGAATTCTACAGTGACATAGAAAGTAGTGGACTTTTCATTGGTATGCTCCAAAAAATGACATACTACTGCCCTCTGGAAATGTAATCTTAATCACCATGGACTAATTTCTCTAAACTGTTTATCAGCATTCAAAACATTAATGAACGTCCAATACAAAAGACGTGTTCTGTTAAAGCATGGAGATATCAGTATTAATTAATTACATAGAGCTAATGTACTGCATGGTTTTCAATGTAAAAGCCATCCCTTGTAGTAGTGGGATGGTTTTCGAGCTGAATACCAATCCAAAAACAAGCTCATTATCAAAGTATACCACAGATCAGTTCATACCAAATACTGAAAAGCAACAAAAAAGTTTAGGTCCAAAACAAAAGGGTACTTCAAGTTCAATTTCCTCTTTAAACCCCCAAAATTATGACTGCACTAGCTCCGTGTTTGCATCTAAAGTTCCAACTAGTCTACTAACTCATCAGATAGTAGTATATCGGCACCAAGGTTATTAAGAGGTTGGATCAAATCCATTTTAACTCGACCTATTATTTTAGGATTTGGATTAAAATTTTAGACCTGAGTGAACATGTTGACACATAGTTTGTTAACTTGGAATACTAACAAGTTAGGTCATGAGTTGAGTATATCAGTCGACTCATTAACCTATTAAATGTTATTCATTATTCTAAACATGCATTTCTGTGTCTCTTATCTTTATAATGTTAATATTAATTCAATAATGTGTATTGTTCACTTTGTAGGATAGAAGATTTTCGTATCATGGAGAATATCGGAGATTTAAATCATTAATTAATCATGTTAGTTGTGTATGACAATAACTTATTGAACATTTATTTGGTTTTGCTGGTATGGATTATTAATGCTGAAATTGTTAAATTATTAGTCTTGTGGCTATATTTATTTGATTTTATATGTGTAGATTAATGATTATGTTTATAGTATTTATTTTGTAATTTATAACATATGTTTACAAACACTTTAATTCATCATACTTATACAAATGTCGATTTATTATATAATAACTCATTTAACCTATTAACCTGACCCAACCCATTAGGGTAAAATGAGTTGGATAGACTATGGATCAAGGGTAAAAAAATGGATCATATCCCAACTTGTAATCTGTTAAGATAAAACAAGTTGAGTTATGAATTGACTCTTAATCCGACCCAACTCAATCCGTTGACACCTCTAATTGGCAACACTTTTTACTCAAAACTTGTATATATTGTGCTTCGAGTATGCTTGAGTCTTTCCAAATATTAAGATGTCAATGCTCTTCAATAGGTGCATGGCACTATTGACACTATCACTTCTTATCTATGGCACACCATGTTTGAGCACACACCAAGCCTTAGTTCCTTCAAGTCCCAACCTAGTAACGAAGAAAGACAAACCATTTCACTTTTTTGTTTTCATCAAAGCATTGTTAGGTCCATTATGTAGACATCTTGATTTACAGTCACTTACTGACGGATTTCTTTGGAAGAGCTTATCACGACTATAACAAGGCATTTCTCAACTCCAGAACCTACCCTAATGCCAAAATTAACCTAAAATCCTACACCAAACCATCACATTCCTGTCTCTAAGCTCAAAATCACATTCACTCCATTTTACCAATAAAAATCCACTTCACCTAGTCTTTCCATGCATTTTTTCACGTAGCTAAACTATGATTATTATTGTATGCAAATTATTTACATAACCATCACATGCATGCATACGTAGTCATTGCATGCGTAATATTTACTAAGTTATTATATACATGCATATTATTTATGTAGCCATTACATACATGTATGTTGTTTACGTAGCCATACATGCATGCATATATAGCTTGCACGATGAGGCTTTTGAGTTCCGTGGCTTTTGGTTATCTAGTCTCTTGGCCTTCCAACCACACATGCATGCATTCATGGGAGAGAGGCTCTTGGGTTGTAGGACGTTTGAAACCGATAATGTTTACTATTCAGATTCTTTCAAATTGAGTGCCTTAATGGTTTGCATTAGTGCAACCTTTTTGAGTCGACACTTGATTTAGAGTCTAGATAGTGTGGCTAAGCAATAGATCATGTCCCAAAACCTATTTTACCTGCATAGCATTAAGCAACCATTTGTTACGCATAAATCAAACTACACATTGGCATGACATTGCATTGTCCTAGGACATCAGTAACAGGCATTAAGCTGACATAGCTATATAAACAAGCGATAAGTCATGAATGATTGACGTGTCAGGTGCACAAAGGTGCCTAACACCTTTTTTGTACGTAACAGGAATCCTTACCCAACTTTTTAGTGTGTAGTGACCTTTTTGTTGGAATGAATCATGCATGCTTGCATCTTTTTCGTTGTCTTTGTCTTTTTTTGAACAGTTTTCCTTGTCTCCTAGTTTATGTAGATTAGGTGGTGACTCCTTTATTTTGTTATTTTTGCTTTTCCACCGTGGTTTTCACTGTGACTTTACTCGGTCTCGTGCATTCGACTTTTCACGCATCGCACGAGTATTCATTGGCATGATTGCACATAACGAATAAGAATTTTAATTGCTGTAACAAACAATTTTATGTACAACGATGAAATCATAGCAACTAATGTTGCGTTTGGTACATTGGAATGAAAATAAATAGGAATGAAATGAACTCTGGAATGGAATTTGGAATGGAATGGAATAGAATAGATTTATTCCATTCTTGTGTTTGGTATGTAATGGAATTGCAGATTGGAATTGACAAACAATTCCTTTCTAATATTTGATACATAAGAACAGAATCGAAATGGAAATATAAAATTTGGAAGATTAACAACTATATATTAACAAAAATATCCTATCAATTTGGAAAAAAAATTAAAATAATTTTTTTCCATACACACTACAATATACACATATACATAAAAGTTTTAACATAGATAATCTTTTTTAAATTAGCATTAACATAGATAATCCTTTCTAAATTAGCATTAACAAAATATTCTTGGTGGAATAAAAAAAATTTGTAGGAAAAAAAGACAATAAAAAATATCAATATCCTTTGTAAAAAAAATACATATACAAAAAAGAGAGGAAAAGAAGACGAAAAAGCAAAAAAATATAGAAAAGAGATAGTTGTAGAAGAAAGAAGGCCGTAGAGGAAGAGGGAGGACTTCGAAGGAGGAGGGTGACTAGACTTGGAAATCGGGTCGGACCGACCATGGGCCGTCTGGTCCATCCTAGGCCCACCACGGCCTCTGCCCGTCTAACCCAGCACCTGGTCGGGCCAGGCCAGGCCCACTGTGGTTCATGCTGAGCCCACGTGCTAGGCTCCCGTAGGCCGGTAGAATAGGCCCATTTTGGCCGGCAAATGAGGATTAGGTTGGGGCGAATCGGGCTGGGTCAGCTCAGAAATTAAAAAAAGAAGAAGGGCTGGGCCCGAGGGTCCGAAATAAAAAAAAAGTATTTGTAAAGTTCCTCAAGAATATTATTGTACAATGATGTAAAATATCTTTTGTATTTTTTGTTTATTTTTTATGTATTTTTTATTTTTTTTAATGCATTAAAAATATTTTTTTATTAATAACAAATTTTAATTTTAAAATTTAAATTTTGGCCCAATGGACTGGACTGGCCCAACCTGGCCCATCGACAAGCCGTGGGTCGTGTCAGGCCCATGCTTTGTTAAAAGAGGCTCGACGTGGCTTGGCCTGGTCCAGCCTACGGGTTGGTCCGGCATGGTCCAAGCCCAGGTGGGCCCTTACGTTTATTGGACCGGGTAGACTCAGTTCGGCTCACATTCCATGACTAAGGGTGACAGACGTCGGGAACACGCCACGGAGGAGGAGGGATAGCTGCGGAGAAAGAGAAACGATAGTAGAGCAGGGTACATGACGTTTTTAGGATTATTCCCAATGGAATGGGAATCAAATTCCTTACCTCTTGGGAAGGAATGAAATTCCCATGTTCAACGGGAATTTGATTCCCAAGAGAATTTCATTCCCATGCTTATTCCAAAGATTTTTTTCTATCAAACATTGGAATGGAATTCTCTCATTCCATTCCAGTCTCCATTCCAACGTACCAAACGCTACCTAAGATGAAATCAATTGAGCTCATATTTAAATTTTTAATTTAATATTTTCCCACAACAACAAAACCTAGTAGAACAGCTTCTTTCTTACTTGACCTATCCTATCCCTGAAACCACTTCAATTTAGCTATCAATGAAAAATTTTGGTTTCCCTTGTTACTGTCTATAAATGAATAAAAAAAATAAAATATCCAGAGAATTCTAATTAACATCATTTATAATGATAGTTTGTTGATGGAATGAACAAGAAACATATCGTGTTCTTTAAATCTATCACTGGTTGATGAACCACTTGAGAATTCTTCAATATTCCAGGGGTTTCAAGTCCTTCCTCCAGACTAGAAGCCAATGATTTGGTTACAAGCTTTGCCATAAGAACAACACCAATAGACATAAGCTCGTATGAAGCGGCATTTTAGATTAATAGCTGGATGAATATAACACCAGTTTAAGTGCAAGCTAGATATTCAAACAAAATTAGCACCTCTTGTCGACCCAAGCTTCTTTATCAATAACTTGATTCTTGAAAGTTGTTGAACCCTAGGTAGTCTTACAATGTGGTACTGCAATTATATCTTTCAGTCCATATGAAATCCCATGAAGAGGACCTACAAGAATAAAAGTTCACATGTTTAAAGAAAAAGGGTTTGTGGTAAAACAAATACGAAATGAACTAGAAAATGACCTAGAAATTTCGATTGATTGTTAATATTCTGCCATAAGCCTCCACCCTCCAACAATAGTCTCTTCTACTAATGAATTGGAAAATGACATGCTAGTGCATAATATGAGGATGGTGTAAGCACAAAAGGCATTCTTATGTAGAACAATGAGATTGGACATTAGATGATCAAAGCACTAGAGGCACTAGCAAATCCTTTGCCTTTCAATTTCATAGCAACAATAGGATATCAAAAAAGATAACATAAACATGTTCTAATTACAGATTGCATTAGACATGATAATAGCACCAACACAAAGCACATGTGCATAAATATGTCAAGTATGACAAAGGGCTAGTATAATATAAGGTTATAAAAAAAATAGCATAGACACTATGTAATAAAGAAAAGAATTGAGAGATACCACCAACAAACAAAATGTTTACTAATTTATAAATATATTGGAAGCACACTCACACCAAAATTGCATGGGAAATGTTTCATCCAATATGAACCAACAATAGTGTACTAATTCATAAACCAACCAAATTAAACCAAAGTGATATCATTGTCAATAATGAAAACAAAACAAATACGAAATGTTTCATCTAACATGAACCAAACTTAGATGTGAGAATAGTGTGTGGAATATATATTAGATGTGACATTAATCATCAACATCTATTGAATCATCGTTATCCTCATCCTCGTCATCATCATCATCATCATCATCATCATCATCCTCGTCCTCGTCCTCATCCTCGTCCTTGTCTTCATCGTCCTCGTCCTCATCCTCGTCCTTGTCTTCATCGTCCTCGTCCTCATCCTCGTCTAAGTCTTCATCGTCCTCGGTATCCAATATGTTGGTAAAGATGTTTAAGAAGTCATCCTCAACCTCTTCACCTAGACCTATAATACAATGTGGCACATTGTCAAGGTCTTCGTTTGCCTCATAATGGAAAATAGTTGGATTTTCATCCTCTTCATATATCGCTTCATGAGACGGCTCAATGTTGTCTTCTTCATCTCTAGTAGATATATAATAAGTATTCCTTACTTTTGTTGTAATAACATCACACCAATTTTCATTTCTTTGGGATACACTTGGAGTATAAATGTAACGCCCCAAACCCAGGCATGCTACCTAAATAGCATCACAACCCAATTACAATAATTAAATAATTAAAATAACCAAGAAGGGTTAAACAACTACCCAAGAACGGCGTGTAGCTAGTGGCTTTGGAAGCTCGAGCACCGAAATCTAGACTAGACTCCAACAACAATCCACCTAAAAGTCAAAAAAACACAGACAACAAAACACGCGTGAATAACATCTAAGTCACTCAATACACGACCACACGAAAAACCATGGCAAAACCATCAAAATCCTCAAGAAAACTCTATATCTTGGCTAAAACAAAATCAAAACTAGGTTCATCGGTAATTACTCAAAAATCGATTCCCAAAAACTTGGAATCTCATTCCAAAAGCTAGAAATCCTTGGGAATCCCTTACCCCAAGACCCTGTCTTTCTCAAATATTTTTTCTTTTATAAATCAATGCATTTTAAATCACACTGGCTTAAAAATAGTTCTTTCTTCCACAATTATGTCAGAAGCAAAAGACAACACAACTATATTCATACTATCAAAAATTCTGAGGGCCAATGGCTTCATGACACTAAGGCAATGTAAGAAGAGGCAAATTCTTTTTTCCAAGGGCTTTTTTCTTTTGAAGGCCAAGCAGTGGTTGGGGACCTTTTGAACGTCATACCGCCCCTTATTTCTCGGGAGGATTCTTATTTTCTCTCAAATATCCTAGATAAAGACCAGATTTTTAGCACTTTGTAGACCATGTCGACTCATGCAACTCCTAGATCTGATGGGTTATCTCTGAGATTCTATTTGGTGACTTGGGACATTATTAAGACAGATATGGTGGATTTGGTTAAGTACTTCTTTGTAGGGGGCAAAATGCATTGTAGTATATTAGGCTCTTTAATTTGCTTGATTCCTAAGGTGGAGCACCTCTCTAGTTTTGCACAATTTAGACCTATTAGTGTGGATAACATTATTTCCAAGGTTTTTTCTAAGATCATTAATAATTGTTTGATCTCCTTTCTTCCAAGATTGATTAGTGAAGAATAGGCTAGATTTGTCAATGGATGGGATATTTTCGATCACATATAGTTGGCTCAGGAGGTGATAATAGATTTAGACAAGAAGTGTAGAGGGAGTAATATTGTGTTAAAATTAGACATGCTCAAAGCTTATGACAGGATTGAATGGCCTTTTCTCTTTGCAGTTCTCTGTAAATTTGGTTTCTCAGAGAGGTTTTTTGAGATTGTTAAATGGACTCTGCACAACAATTGATTTTCTCCCATAATTAATGGCCAACAGAGTGGTTTTTTCAAATCTTCCAGGAGTCTCAAACAAGGTGATCCATTGTCCTCGTCCTTATTTATATTGGCATAGGAGTTCTTTAGTAGAGTCATTAAGGAGCTTTTCGTCAAAGTGCAATGTGACTACCTTTCTACTTCAAGTAGAAGATTGCCTCCTCATTTATTCTTTGCTGAAGATGCCTTTATTTTTTGTAGAGCCTATTCTCTTACTATTACTAGGCTTATGGAGTTCATCATGAAATATGAACAAGCCTTTGGCCAACACATGGGCTACTATAATTGCACATACTATTGGCGCAAAGAACTTGCTATCCATCACTATGTGGCTAACTCTACAGGTTTCTCCAAGGGTGCATGGCCTTTGATGTATTTAGGTGCTCCTATAGCTCTAGGAAGGATCTTTTCGTGCTATTTTAATAGCTTGGTGGATAAGATCAGAGGTTGTATTATGGGGTGGACTTCTAGATTTCTTTCTATGAGTGGCAGGCTTATGATCATCATATATGTTCTTTCATCTATTCCTATACACATCTTGGCTGTTAGTAAGGTGCCTATAGGTATTATTAAGCAGAGTGAGAAATCTCTATGCAATTTCTTGTAGGGGTACAACAATGGGAGGAGAAAGTTCCATTGGGTCAACTAGAATACTTGTTCCAAGCCATTCTATGAAATGGGGCTTGGTATTCGTAAATTAGAGGATGCACATCTTTTATTCAACATCAAAAGTTGTTGGAAGTCATTGCTCAAAGACTCCTTATGGAGTAAATTCTATTTTATCAAATACAAGGTGTTCTCCGAAGAATGGTGTAGCATTTCGTCTTTCTCTTCTTTCAAGTAGAAGCTTCTCATGGGGGTTATGCCGTGGGCTATCTCTAACTCCTTATGGCTGATTGAAAAATGTAATAGGTTGTTTGGATGGACAAATGGTGGTTTGAAGGGATTCTGTTCGATATATTCCATAGCCATCATCAGGCAGATCTTGAGCTTTCCATTTTTGATGCCTTCTTCCATTATGATCTAATTATTGATAGTGTAAGGGAGGATTCTGTGTTGTCTAAAAGGATGTGGGTTGCTCTTAAAGGCTTAAAGGTGGACCCTCTAGGATCTGAGGATCGATTGGTGTGGATTCCTTCGTCAAGTGGAAACATTTCAATCCAAAGCACATCTTCCAAGCTCCATCTCAATCGCAAGAAATCTCTCCATGCAAGGTGGGTCTAGTCTTCCAGTTTTCCTACTAAAATCTCCCTCCTGCTGTGGCACATGGGATGGAATGGGTTGCTGGTGGATAGCAACGTTCAACATCAGCACATTGCCTTCGCCTCTAAGTGCAACTGCTGTGCTTGTCCTCATCAAGAATCATTAAATCATCTATTTCTTGAAAGCGAGATGGGTACCTTTATCTAGTAGTACTTTGCTACTCTCTTGTATATGTCACCGCATGTTGATGGGTTTGCCACTATCACATCCTAGGGGGGCGAGGACTATTCCTTATAGGCGAGCTTTGATAGGTCTGTTGCTAGGTTTCATCTACTGGCATGTGTAAAAGGAAAGGTGTCGTCGTAGGTTCTCTGCCAAGCACTGCTCTTTTCTTCTGGTAATAGCCTTGATTATTGTCGATTGCAATGTTATGCCTAAGGGGAAGAAGTTCGTTTCTTTTGGAGGGGACATGTCTTTGTTACTTGTGTGTGGGTTTAAAGTTCCATGTGGAGTGGATACATGGTAAATGATTCTCAAGTGGGTGCCTCCGTCAATTGGGTTGAAGGGGAATGTGGACAGTTCCCATATGGCTTTTTCTTCAGGTGGTGGTGGGATTGTCCAGTCTAGGGAGGGACATGTGCTTCTCACCTTCTTGCATTTCTATGGGAACATCAGTAACAATGAAGCGGAGATGAGAGCTATTTGGGACCTTCTTTGGGTTTGTGCAGATAATAGGATATCCCTGTCCTCAGTGGAATCTGATTTTGAGAATGTCATTAACATGATTAATGGCAAGATGGCTATTCAATTGAAATACAATAGGTGGTGCAAACTGATTCAAAGCCACCTCTCGTTCTCATCTATAGCATTCACTAGCGTAGACCATTTATTGTGGAAGAAGCCTTGTTTGAAGGCACAGTCATTCTTGAGGATATGGATCGTGGGGAGCAATCAGAGTCCGTTAACACTTCCTACCTGAAAAAGTACTACCAGTGATCCTCAGCCAATCCTGGACCTTACAAAGCATAATGTCATGGATCATGCATCTCTATGTTTTTTACTTGCAATTTAGGTTATTGCATCTATATCACGCATGATACAACATACATATTTTTACTTTCTTCTCCTTTGCATTGTAATCATAATAAAAAAATTGGCATAATCATTGTCCGATAAGGAAAATCGAAAGGCCAGCCTATTTAGGAAGAGTTTTGATCCTTCTCATGTGTTACTACCTGTGTGACCTAGGAAGTGAGGGAGTAACTATTTACGAGGAATTGGGTGAAATATACAAATTCCCAATGGGCCTATACCTCAAAAAGGAGAGAAAATGATAGGTCATGAGTGAGTGTGAGCCAAAAAAACATAGGCATCAGAACACAAAAGAAATGAGAAGATAGAAGTTGACTCCAATGAGAGAGGTATGCGGGACAACTCTATCCTTATAACACATCTTGGAGAGGAGTCGAAGCATACACCTACAAAGCTCACATTTACAAAGGGACTAGCCACCCCTTAAAACAAAGGAGGAAGCAGCCACCCCCCAGCCTAGTTGTTTATTACCTCCAAGTAGGGATAATGTAAGTCAACATGCCTTTGAGGGAGTAAAAGAAAAAGAATTATTGAAAAAAGTAGGTATAAGGCCCTAGGAGTTTGGCATGGAGCCCGTTTTATCTCAACAGTCCGTGAGTGAGTGAGAGCCACCATAAACCCAGGGATCTAGGTAGTGCCAAATGAGTTGAGGACATTCTATTTCCTTGTAGCAGGTAATAAAGGGTTCCTTGGTGCTAAGGGCACCAATATCTTCTATACGTCATGTATAGATCTTGTTTCACTCTTACACGACTTTTGCATAAGTCACCTGACATCTGGCATTTTGGACCGCATCTCTTTTATATTTTGCATCACTTTGCAAGGCATCTTGTTTCACTCTTACACAAATTTTGCATAAGTCATCTGACATCCAGCATTTTAGATCACATCTCTTTTATATTTTGCATTGCTTTGCAAGGCATTTGCCCATGTTCCAACTAGGGGCATGTCAGCTGCCCTTTGAGTTGGAATATTGGCAAAGTAGGGAGTTTCAACCAGGGGCATGTTAACCGCTCTTTGGTTGGAAATAGGTCTTTGACTAGGGACATGCGAGCTACCTTTCTATGTCAAGAAGATCACTGGGACAATGCTACTATCAGGAGCATGTGGGCCAACACAAACTACTTGTTACATAGAGCATAGATTCGTTGCAAACATAGACCAAATCAAATTCTGAAGTGACGCAGTGTAAAAATATGACTGTCCCTTTATTATAGCTCATTAGTTGTACAAAATTTGCTCACTTGATAGCAGTGGACTCTCAAGTTACAATCAATCGACTCTTGTCCTTTTTGAGTTGCTAGCTCTTGTAAATGAAGTACCACTAAGAGGAAGTTCATTTATAGGCCAAGTGTCTCGAATTTTGGCCTCATATTCTGCTGTGCAATCCAAACCTTCAGTAATGGCAAGACTAGAAGATTGAATGCCGCCACGCATCAGGCAGGCTAACTCAGAAGTTGTCGCATCAGAGCCATGGATGTGTCTTTTGAAGCGGTTGGGCATAGGGCTTTGCTCAATTGAATCTTGGCAAAAGCCAAATTGGCGTAGGACGCAAACAAGATGGTATTCCACACCACCCGTTAGCCTCAGAAGGACAACTAGTCGCATGTCGCTACTGTTAAAGAAGACAGTGAAGGGCTTCGCAATTGTGAACAAAATGCGTTAGAGTACAATGTCCTCGGTAAGATTTCGCAGTCTTTTGCATAGCACGTGCACGCTTGGAAGGGTGCGTGAGTGATTGGTGCGACTGTAGGAGTCGAAGACAAAGTGTTGGGGGCGTAGGACTTCCACCCCCATGTGGGCTGCAAGCCAAGTCTGTCAGAAAAGAAGCATGGCACAGTTAGATAAACACAGTAAATCACTAAAATAATAGTGTTGGCTTACTTGCACTAAGGCGCAGCAACCATGGAAATGCCGGGAATGTTTCAATGCCCGATCCAAGCCGACATAGGTCTTTGCCAGAAGAATGGGGGCAAGATCAATTTGGTGGGTGATCATGGCCAGCGCTACTTCTACTACCTCAATAGCAACTGTCATCCGGCCATGACTGAAGATGAGCTCTCCAAAGAAGCGCACTACAAAGCCGTGGAGCCATAGGCTGCCTAATGACACATGGTTGTTGGCAATCTTGTTGAAATAATCCATGCGCAGCATTGTAGCCGTCCCATCTTTGCAGGTGAGGCTTTTCTCACAAGCACTTCGGGACAAACCAGTCAGTTGACTCAAGACTAAAGTATAACGATCACGGCATATGAAAATAGGGGGAGACATGTACGGCGATAGGCCGCAGATCCGTCGAACTTCTTCCAAGGTGAGAGTAAGTTCCGTCTGTCCAAAGTGGAATACATGGAAAGTGGGTTTCCAGAATCTAGCCATAGCACATAACAAGTGCCAGTTCACCTCCACCTTGACAATGTTCGACAACGAGGAGGATATGCCCCAAACACGTAGTTGCTCATGATCCTTAACAGTTAATGCATCAATCCATGCTTGCAAAACATCGGAGCAGTGTTTCAATGTCACCATGGTAGGATATCACTGTGGTAAAGATGTCAGATCAAGATATGGCAGGAATAATGCAAAATCAAGTCTCGGGCAAACACAAAGTGATTTGGCAAAATAATTTCTCATGGTGGGGAAGATCAAATGAGATCATAAATCTGAAAAACAATGGAAATGAGAACATGTAGTTTTCCCCTTTGCAAGATATGGAAAATGTGCAAGTCCGAAAATTGGGAAAATCAAAAGATACGAGTTTTTCCCTTTGCAAATCTGAGGCATGATGGAAAATCAGCCCATGTAGCCTTTTCCCTTTTGCAAAATATGAGAAATATTTGCAAAGCCCAAGAATAAGAGAAAATCAGAACATATAATTTCTTCCCTTCGTAAAATCTGAAGCATGATGAAAAATCAGTTCATGTAGCCTTTTTTCCTTTGTAAAATATGAAGGAATATGAGCAAAAGAGATCACCACAAATGAAAAGAACAACATCTGAATTCATGTAAAGGCAAGAACTCCCTCAAAGAAGAATTTATATGTCATATCAAAGAAAATGAGCGAGATCACATACCATTGCAAGCTGAGAAAGAGCATAACCGACGCCGAGAGAGCAGAAATGAAGCTTGAAGGATGTTTGAGGGCTTGAGAATGGTGTTCGCAGTAGAAGAGGTGGCAGATTTCGTTGGGGAATACGAAATAATATAGAAAAGAGAGAGGGGTTGCAATAGAAAAGGAAAGCAAGTTGGCATTCTGAACACGGAGCACCAAGATGGCGCACCAACTAGGCGCAACAATCAGGCACACAGAGCAAGTGCACATAGCTGGCGCACCACCAGGCAGACAACAAACAAAGCCTCCCCTAAAATGTCAAGCTCGCCCAAATCGGCACCATTTCTTAAGACTTGCATGGAAACATACATTTTACACACACAGATAAATACCCATGAGGAGGGTTGCATTCCAAAAACAGATTTGCATTCATGAACATTTAAAGTACAAATTACATTGTTCACAGACTACTAGTCGCATCATTCATACATAAAGAGTGGCAAAAGAAGATTGAACTGAATTAAAGAAAACTATTACTCCTCATCGGACTCCTCCTCGTCGGAAGATCTCTCTGGAAACTCTTAGCCAAGAGTCGGGCCCCTCGTCGAGTTATCTGGCGCGAATACCGGGCAGTAACAACAGACTGAGAGCAGGCAGAAGAACTTAGGACCCTTTGTTAAACCTCAATGTCAAAACGGTCCTCCTTAGATACTTCCAAGGTGAATTCCCAACTGCTGGCCGCATTTACCTCATTGGCTGGGTAGTCCTGCTGAAAGATTCCCAAAATAATGTCAGATTTGCAGCAATGCCAAAGTATGCTGTTAAAGGAAAGTCAGAAAAGTACCTGTATGATGTTCCGCCACCGTAGTTCCTGCACGAATTCGCGAAGTTGTCAAGTGAGTTTATAGTATAAACAAGATGAAGTTTATGAGTAAAATAAGGGCCGCCATACCCATTTCTGCTTGATGTCTTCGTAAAAGGAGGCAAACTACTCCTCGAAGCCCTATGGAAGTAAAACAAGTGTTAGGTTAAACCTTCAATATGGAGCAAATTTATTTAGGTAGAAGGTACAAGGTTTACCTTAGCCCAATTGGAGGCATACCACATCCTGCGCTGACTGTCGTGCATGGCCTCCTAAAAAAGATAGGGCTTCCCCACCTGCCTATACCATGCTAAATAATCAGTGTAGTTAACTTCTCGAAGAATGTGCCTATCCTGAGAAGCCATAGTTGTAGCATGCCGACTCCTAGCAACGGCATGAGACGAAACCGGGAGATCCATGTCTGTAGGAGGAGGAGCGGGGATGCAAAATTTATTGAGGAACTGATGCCTCACTCGCCCTAGGAGGAAGTAGGCCGACTTCTTCATGCAACAGAATTTCACCTGCTTGTCTCTCAGAACACGGTCAAAGTTCAGAGGTGCCCAGTTAAACCCGTCGTATCTCAAAAATGGGCGTAGGTGTACCTATTTGCAAAAAGGACAATCATAAGCAATGCGGTAGATACTGATATGCAAAAAATAAAATTCATGTAATAAAACTTACATCCTTGAGCTCTACCAAGTCCAAAAGATATCGGTAGGACTCGTAACTATAGACCCCCGCAGCAGCCTGGTGGTCAGGCTCGACCCACTGAAGAGGGAGGGGAAGAAGCTCATCCCAGAGGCGACCAAAGTAGTGCCCCCGTGTGATATGCTCCATAGCTCGATACTAGCAAAAGCAAACAAAAGGAAAGTTAGTTATCAGCTATTATCAAAGAAAAAAACTTTTGCAAAAAGGAAATAAATTTTCACTAATACTTATAGTGAGTAGGGGGTACAACCCCACATGAGATTGATGACCCAGCCTAGCCACGTTGTCCAACCGGCAGATCAGCCAGGTGTAGTCAGCCCCGGCCCAATCATAATGGTCCAAGTACTCCAGGTTGATCAGATATACTAGCCAATCAGCGTGAATGCAATAGGCAGAAGAGTCGCGGAAGATCATGGCGAGCATATCCAACAAGAAGTGCCAGAGTACGAAATCGACCTTGTTGCTGCCTGGCTCCGGGTTGGGCCAGAACTGATCCCACTCCTGAACCCAACCCACTGTGATCATGTGCTTTTCCCGAGGTGGCTTTGGAGGAACACAGCCTAGGTGCGTGGGAGCCAGATGCATCTCATGAGTAGTCTCGCCAATAATCGGCTCATCGCCGAATGGAAGGCCCGTCAGCAAGGCCCACTGGTCGAGCAGCATTGTCAGCTCTCCAAGCGGAAAGTGGAAGGTATGCGTCTCAAACCTCCATCTCTCTGCCAAGGCTCAGAAGAAGTTATAATGTCTGTGGATGGCCGAAATGTGAAGCAAACCACCAAAAGGAGACCAGTGGAGCAAGAAATCCTGCAAAAACTCAAGCAGGCGGCAGAAATGGTCAAGCATAGGGGCCCAATGACATCGCATTACCCGGTTAGCATCCCCAACTTGAAATAGCAATAGCAAAACAGATACAGGGTTAGAAAAGCAGTAGTGCCAAAGCCAAGACATGCTAAAGGAAGAATGAAGATGGTTACCTCAAAAATCTGGGCTCTCACAGATGTGATCGCCGTTGAGTAGTCGCCGTGTGAAGTTGCCAGATTCCTGAAAGTACAGTTGTAAATTGAAATGTCAAATTTATATCACAGGCACAAGTCATTCCGAAGCGACTTACCTCGACGGGGATAGCAGGTGTCGAGCTACTAGAGGTCCAAGACCTCGAAGAGCTACCTCGCCGCCGTAAGCGAGAACTAGAAGGTCTGTCCCGAGGAAGCTATGAGCTCTCCTCCTCGGGGACCGAGTCATCCTACAAGTAGACAAGTGTCACAAGCTTGGATTTGAATAACAGAGTCAAGCAAAAGAAATACAGTATATCCAAGCATAGCAAGGCAAGAGTCTCGAGGCATTGCAAGTATTGTCTAGTAGATATATTCATAAAATGTGCAAACAATGGTAGAATAAAAGAGCGTGATATGCATAAACAAAGCATTAGCATGCGTTTAAGCGTTTTGGCAGCAACAATTCTTTTTACAAAAAAGATGTAAGCATAGCCCAATATTGCAAGATGGGGTCCATTATTGAAAAAAGGTAGTTACGTTAAGATATGGGAGTTTAGTCATTGTTGCTTTTAAGCATGGCAGTGAAGTATCCTCGTTGCTGTAGAGTGAAATTATGGATATTCACTACTCTGTTATGTACTTTTTACCCATGATTTGCAATTGAGCATTATTATTGTTGATTTGGTAAAAATCGAGGCATGCTTAACAATGGCAAGGAAAATTATTTCAATCTCATAGCAAGACAAATGACATGGATGGCCCTATAATTCAGAAAATGCATGGATCTACAGTAAATGAAGTTCATTTTTGCAAAGCTTATTATGTTTGACGCACAACAAAATCACCCAACAACCAACTCATCACCACCTCGCCACTTGCCCTCCCAGTAGCCTGCAGGAGTTCACCACCGCCGACCCACGGTCCACCGCACCTCCGACCAACCACCACCCGTCGGTGTGACCTGCTACCAACCCGCAACCCACACCACCACAGACCTCCACGCACCACCACCTCACAGCCCAATGCCCACACATCCACCCTTCACCGTCGACAGCAGCGATCTTCTGCCACCAATGGCTCAAACCACTACCCACAGCCCACTCCGCTCCTCCCGCATGCATCACCATTTGGCCCGCCGGAGCCCACCACCACACGCACACTGCCCAACAGCCCAATCCACCTCCATGGCCAACCTGCAACCCCGTCGGAACCCCACCTCGTCGCCAACCGTCCAAAGGAAGATGCAAGCAAAGCAAAAGAAAAGAAAGCAAACAAGCACACGAAATGGGGGGTCAAGGAGGAAGAGAGCACCTCCACCGGCGAACCCCTCTCCAGCCAATCCCAAAGAGTCCGGTCCATTGCCGCCGCACCTCACCTCTGTGCCTAGCCACTGCACCGGAACTGAGCATGACACCGACTCACCAAGAGCACTCACCACCGGCTTTGAGGAGGGATGGAAGGAGGAGTGGTCGTTGGAAGGGGAGGAAGAGAGAAGATGAAAGGGGAGAATGGGTTTCGTTTGTGTTGA
This sequence comes from Posidonia australis, assembly GCA_024699735.1. Classification (NCBI taxonomy): domain Eukaryota; kingdom Viridiplantae; phylum Streptophyta; class Magnoliopsida; order Alismatales; family Posidoniaceae; genus Posidonia; species Posidonia australis. Next base: position 20,350 of record JAMKQA010011718.1, read on the forward strand.
GGGAGAAAAATGAAGAAGAGGAAGAAGGGGCACAGGTGAAATGAAGTGGGGAAAATGAAAGGAGAAAAATAAATGAAGAAGTGAGAAGGAGAATAAAGAGGGAGAATGAAATAAAGAAGAAAAAAGAAAGAAAGAAAAGAAATGAGAAGGGTCATGGAGCATAGTCCATTTGCAGCTCCAAGATAAAATACACTATATGACTTGCAGTTATGGCAGTTATCCAGTGGACCCTATCGCATAGCATATCAGTCAAACTTACTGTCTGATCTGCAATTTCTGGGTCTCACTTCAGTGGCACACATTGTTAGCACACTTTAGTGGAACACTTAGGTGGCATACCAAATAGGAGTACCATTTTGACACACCAAACATGCGCACTTACCTGTTTCAGTGTACCAACAGTGGCTTTTTGGCATGGTATTTAGCATGATTCCTGATTTGTTTTGCCTTTGATTTTCTTTGTGTGTTCTCCTGGATATATCAAGATAACACCAACTTGATTTCATACTCATCTCTGCAAGATAGCTTAGGTTTTGCATGTAGCAAAGCGAGGACGTTAGCCACTCAATATTATTAGATCTATGGTTATATCAGTGCAATATTTTTGCACCGATGTTTGTTCCACAACTTGAGTGACCTTTCAGAGCTTTAGGACACATCCTACAGTCTCTCTACCCATGTCTAGCATAGGACACAGCTTGCATATAGCGTCGCATTGCATATCGCCCTCGGGCGTACAGAAATAGGCTAAAAAGCCTACATTTCCATATAAGTAAACGAGAAGCCATGAAAGACCGATTTCTTAGGTGCATGGGGGTGCCTAATACCTTCTCCCCGCGTAATAGGGATCCTTACCTATTTTTTGGTTCATGATGACCTTTTCCATTGGTTTGTTGCATAATTTTATTGTTTTAAAATGGTTTTCCTCATCTCCCATTTTTAAATAGACTAGGTGGCAACTCCCACATTTTTATCATTGTTTTAATCACTTTTGTCGTGCCTCATTGGCCCTCGTGCATTTGGCCTTTCATGCCACGCTCGAGGCGGTCGCCGATATGGTTACAGTTGGGACGATGACAAGGTGTCCCTCGGCTTTTGTTGGCTCATCCTCCATGACCTTGATCGTTTCCCTTGGTAAGGAATTTGATGCATTGATGGCGTGGGGAAGTAACCACCTTGATTTCTTTAATCCATTGACGCCCTTAGATAAGTCGATAAGAGATGGGTGCGTTGACTACTATCAGTTTAGTATTGGTTTCCATCAGGCCAATGGTGACTTTGACATTTATTTTGCCTTGAGCCATTATCTTGTTGTTATCATATCCTGACACAATCAAGGCTGTTGGGCGTAGCTGGGCTTCCTTGAGTCCAATTAAATTAAAAGTTTCTAGAGAACACACATTCGGGGTTGCCCCTATATCTACCAACACACCAAAAAGTTTAAAATTGTTTATTTTTATAGTAACACTTAATGGTAAAGTCCTCCTTTCGGGAGGAGCTAATTCAAAATTAGTGAAGAATAGAATGGGTTCTATAAAGGCTTCGACAGCAACTACTGCTCTGTATGTATATCTTCTGGTACTTGAGATTTCTTTAATACCTCCATCAGAGTATTTTGGTGTTGCTCGGAGGCCTTGATTAGCTCGTAGATGGATATCCTTGCTTGTGTCTTCTTCAGTTGTTCTAGGATGTCAAACTCTCCTTCTGTTCGTCTAGGGATGTCAAACTCTCATTGTGGCGGAGGCAAGACCCTTTTTGTCGTGGCTGGGGGTGGTGCAACTTGATTTGAGACTTGGCCTGTTCTAGTGATGGGAGCTTGTTGCACCTAGTTTTATCCTCCGCTAGCTTGTGTTGATCTGATCAATGATGCTGGCCTTCTTAGCAGAGACTGCCCCTGACTTCTAGATTGTCCATGATGTAACAATGACTGTCCTAGTTGGGTAAGGATCATATAGGGTTGCTGACCACACCCTGGCATGAAACTTCTTCCAGTCATATCATGGCACCCTTGAAAACTCGACGTTTGTTCATACCAGTGATCATCATAAATCCAACCTCCTATTGGCCATGCACCGAGTGCTCTCGGCAGTGATCCTTCATTGTTGGGTTCTGGTGGAGCCTGTGCCCAAACTATTCCTTCATCTACCTCGTGATCAGTTCGGATAATGACTACCCTCCCCTGATGCTTGAACTTGAGGACCTAATGTACTGGAGAGGCAATGGCTCAGATTTCTACTTGCCAAGACCTTCTTAGGATTAATGGTTTAGCCACGTCCTGTTTTATGACAACAATCGTGGTCATGCTAGTGAGGGGGCCAATAGTAACCTCCACTTGCACGATATCGAGTGCCTCTCTTTGGCTTCTATCATAGGATGCACAACTGAAGCGGTGCTCAGTGATTTTGTCTTTCTCGATGCCCAAATAGTCAAGTGTGGACATGGAACAGATACTTTGACTAGCGCCTGTGTCAACATGCACTCCTGATAAGAGGTAGTTATTGATAGCCATAGAGATGATCAATGTGCGGGAGCACTCTTCTGGCAGTGGTAGCTCTATGTCTCTAAAGATGATGTTCCTCTGCTCAAAGCCCTTGATGATTTCTCTTGCTAGTGTGACTGGATCTATATCATCTGGATCACCAAACTGTTGTTGCTCGATGCGATCGAGGAGGGTGAGGTCACCTGAAAGCTTGTCTAGCTGACGGTCCCATGTGTCATCTGTTTAGATCTCCCACTATTCATCAGTTCATGCTTCTTGGATTGGTGTTGCTGGCACATCAGGATCCTCTTCTTTTGTGACAGGTGGCCCTAAGTCCATATCTGCTTCTATGCGCTGAAGTGTCACTAATTCAGTTCCAGCTATGGGTTGCCTGTCATCAGCTTGCACATGGGCTATGGCGTGATTAGGCATGGGGTTCTGATATATCTACATCCTAGGCCATTCCCCTAGAGTCACCCTTAGCCTTTCTCTAAGGGTTGACCACATGATCTCCCCTCTATCATTCTGATCGTATATCTTATCCTTTACCACAAAACACTCTTCCAAAGTATGCCCATTCTTCTGATGGTATGGGCAATATTTGAACATATCAGCATTGGGAGGGTTTGGCTTGGGTATCGAAAGTTGCAGATCTCCACTTTCAACCAGCATTCTGAACACGTCGTGGAGTGTATCAGGGAGTGGCGGATAGTCCCATCGTTTTGGTCCTCTGTAATTCCATGGTGGAGGAACATTGTGGTAGTTCCTTTGTTGTTGCCCTTTGTACTGCCTATCTAGCTGCCCTTGTTGCACATACACAAGGTAGGTTGGCGGTCGTTGATATTGGCGTTGTTAAGGCTGTGGGAGCTACTGGCATTGTTGCTGATACTGGGTCAAAGGCTCTTGATACTGGTCTAGCTGGTTCTGATACAGCTCTTGGTGCCAAGGCTGATGTTGGTGGTTCTTCTGCCCTTTCTGATCTTGTAATGTCATGCTTCCAATGATGTTGGCCTAGCTATGTTGAGATTTGTGCCATGCTTCTAGTGATCCCCTCTTGTAATGCCCTGGTGCGTCACAAATCAGCATCAGTACTACCCATTTAACTAATTAACAGAATTAAACTAAAATAAAGTAAATAAACTACTTAAACAACTAAGTAACTACCTAGAATCTCGTGTGTAGCTAGTGGCTCCTCTATATACACCAGTACTGGACTACACTAATATCTGCACTTGAAAACCAAAACATAAAATACGTGAGTGACCTAATGTCACCCAGCACACGTCCACCAAAAACAAACAAATCACTTGTAAAGCCATGCTATTTTCACAATCATAGGTATTTTTCAAATATTTCATAGTTATGCTTTTCAAATATTCTCTTTTTGTTTCCTTTGAAATTCCATGCATCTTTTCAAATTAGTTTATGCATTTCATGAAAACCAAAACTCACCTAGTAACCAACCTAAAACAACACACAGCACGAATTTATCCAAATCTTGGCTGGAACTAGCTAAAACCACAAGTCAGGACTAGAACGTGGCGAAAACCTCAAGAGAAACTCACGCGCTAATTCTAGCTTAAAAACAAGCTCACACACAATTCGACTAAAACCCATTGCGTCACCCTAGCCACAGGTGAATGACCTGGCCACAAGCAGTTGGCGAGACACCAACCTTGACCCTACTACACTACTGTGGTAAACCACCCTATGTAGGAGTCCACCCGCCTCGACCTCGTAGGCCTCATAGTACCATGACAACACAAGTCACAAAACACAAGCACAAGGTACGTCCTCACGATGCTGTTGTGTACCTGAACACCTTGGGACTTGCAACTCAAGGCCCAGCCAACATTCGGTAAAGAGGGTGGACCGGTCTCTTTCACTTGATCCCTACAGTACCTCAAAGAGCCACAGTCTTTTTCACCCATGTTTGTCGCTAGCAACCACATCATAGGGTACATACCGATTTCACGAAGATCCTATACAACCCAAGGCCCAGCCAGCACTTGGTAAAGAAGATAGACCAGTCTCTTTCACTCGGGCCCTACAGTACCTCAAAGAGCCACGGTCTTTTTCACCCATGCTTGTCGCCAGCAACCACATCGTAGGGTACATACCGATTTCACGAAGGTCCTATACCCCTATCAGCCATGCCCCTACTGCCACATAGATCCAACCCAAAACCTCGAAAAACTTTTGAAAACATGCATTTCCTTTTCAAAACATTTTTTTGAAAACCTTTTCATTACAGAAATCATTTCCACGAGTTAAAACTCAGCAATTAAACCAATTTCTAAAACTGACTGCACCCAGGTGCGCCACCTAGGTGAGTCACCGTCGTGCGCCACCCAAGTGAGTCACCATGCTGCACCACCATGGTGCGCCACTTGGGTGCACCATCATGGTGCATCCCAAGCAAAAAATCCAGAGCAGTAGCTCAGTGAGTTGCCATCGAAAATCGTCAAAGGTGGGAGCCTTAGGTAGGCCTTTTTTTGGCCTCCAAAAAATACATGGAAACACTGAGCCCTAAGTCTTCTACCATTTGGGACAAATTTCATAGAGATCCGATTTGTAAATCTCATGATAGAAAATCGCAAAGCCAAAGAGGTCGTTAAAACGACACTATAGCAACACCTATTGAAAACTCACGAAAAATCCTCGATAAATCCTAATAAATTCACAAAGAGATTACTATCCACTAATTACATGCTAATCTACCATTTTATCATGATTTAAGCTGAATTTTTGAAAGAAAAAGGGAGGAGGATGTGTACTCAGTTGTTGGCCAGAAATCTCCTTTTTCTCTGGTGTCGTCCCTCTCTTCCAGCGAGCTTTCTTCCTCCCCTCTCCTCAAGATCACGCACCCTCTCTCACAAGCCTTGCTGCTCAATGCCTCCCCCTCGCCTCACCTTCTCTATTTATAGGCCCCTAGTTGTCGTAGTCTTCGCTAGCGACACCGTCGACCGTCGTCTAAGCAGCGCATGGCACGACGCAGTTGGAAAATTCTGTCGGCACCAGGGCATGGTGGGGGATCAAAGGGTGAAGGGTATGGAGGTGCAGCACTACTGCTAGGGAGAAGAAACATAGGGTATGGCCGACATGGGCTTTGGGGGCATTCACTGTGTGTACTGTTACGCCATATTGCGCCACCAACTTGTGCCGGTTTGGTGCACGATAAGGGTGTGCCAATCATGTGCACCTAAGACATGCTCCTAGAATACTCTGAATTGAGTTAACCAAACCACCAGCCAACACCAAAGGACAATCACACCATTAATACAAGGTTGCCACACCCAACATGATCATCCATTAATAATTAATCCCAGAATTACATGGTACTTCTTAATTACATCTTTTCTAAATTCTAGGATGTTACACCTTTACAGTGTGTCCTGTGGTCTTCTTTTTGCCTTTTCCCTTAGATTCCAGAAATGGCAGATCATCCTTGTTGTGTAGGACCTCTGTAGCACGTTGATAAAGCTAAAGGTATGTGTGAAAGTCCCCTACCATTAGGCCTACCCTGAGTGCTCCAGTGGTATTTCTAGCTATGATTTCGACAGCTTGGCTCCTTGGTATATAGCATTCTGACTTGGCTACCATATCCCTCCACCTGCTTGCGAAGGTGATGAAATCTTCATTTGGATTCATCTTCTCTGCAGTGACGTCTCCAATGGTGGACTTGTGTGGTACACGATGATTGTACTGATTCAAGAACTTCTCTACTATCTTGATGTCACAGAGATCATAAGCAGCTAGGGTGTCAAACCATTTTAATGCCTCTCCTTCTTATGTCTTGAAGAAGAGATAGACTTTGAGTCCTTGGTTATATCTATCAAGAGTGTTATAAATCCTTAGAATATGTGATCCTCCTTAAACCAATTCAAGTCCCTTCTATCCTTTCAGACATTTTTAGAATATGTGATCCTCCTTAAACCAATTCAAGTCCCTTCTATCCTTTCAGACATTTCAATCTGAGTAAGCTCTCAAACGGGAAGTCACAATTATTACCTTTTTATTTTTCAATCAACAATAGGGTAATTTTTCCAAGACCATCCCTAGTTTCTGCACCATTGAAGTAATCTCTACAAGATTGACATGGTCTCAACACTAGTTGCAACACATAGCTTCAAAACTGGCTTGACCCCTCCATGTCTGAGCATTCAATATGATGACATCATTTAATCGAACCACTCAATTATGAGACCACGTCCCGAAATCGAGTCTATTCACCCTTTAGACCACCTAGCTGTGTGACAATCTCCCGAAACTAGGTAGGTCTCACCTTTTGGTTGTGTGACAATCTCCTAAAATCAAAATGTGTTTTCTTTTTTTTTATCCCTTGTGGTGAATCGTTTGTAAGTGAGCTCCCTATTTCAAGAAATACTCAATAGAGGATATCATTCTTACTTTGAAGCTAATATTGTTCCAAGATCAACTATGGATGGGGTTTTAGGGTTGTTGATGATGAGCATCGTCACTTTCACGTACGTTAACGTCTCTTGTTGTGATCACCACTTGTCTTTCGATGATGTTGGCTAACAAGACACCTACGGGAGATGCAGTTGTGGTGGATGCGGGTTCTCAGTTCACTAAGTCGACGACAAGATGCTACCCAACGATTTCCTCATGCTATGTAGTATTCTTTTTCCTTCAAAACAAACAAAAGTAGATCTAGGTTAGTCTAAGTGTAGTAACCAATATTGAAATAAAATAACAAATAACATGGATAAATGAAACAAAATATTTACTGGGGGTGATTCCCTTCATGCATATGCCATCTAGGAATGCAATAATATGAAGAAAAAAGTAGTTTGGAAGCAATGCTCCCTTCACCCTTGTGCTTGTAGTGTAAGGTTAAAGAAGTAAAGGCGGACGGAGCTCTAGAGGCACGTTTAAGCTTTAAAAGGGCATGATCTCTTGTGGCTCTGGGATCTCTCAAGGTTTCTCTCCCTCGCTTAGATCTCTCCCTTAGGGTTTCTAAATGGCTCCTAAGGTTTTTGAGTTGCTTCCCCTCAAACTCTTAGGAGTCTTTTTATAAAGTTTTAAGGGCCAGATCTCGTCAATGACAAATGAAGGATTCAAGGACCAGGATTAAATTCGCTTAAAATGGGAAAAAAATGATATATGTTGTTGTCGCCTATGGGATCGACGACAGGATCATTGTGTCACCGCATGCACTAGTGACAAGACTGGAGATTCCATTTTCACCTGACGTGGAGAATAATTATCTAAAAGGCAATAATATATTTCACATCAGTTAATTGCCAGTTATATATGCATTGAGCAACTAAAAAGGTAAAATTTCAAAAATTAAGATCCCAAAATATTTTCATACGAATCTAATAACAAATAACAACCAAATCAATCCTTTAAAATCATCTTCTTAATGGCAAGATATTTTAAATAAACTTTCAAATTCAAATCGAACTTAAAATGCTAAGTAAATCAAATTTGAATTTTAAATCTCTAACAATTACTAAGAAAATGTCAGTTAATATTAAGGATATATCTAATTTAATTTTGATTTGCAATCATCTAGATATTTTGGATTTTATCTTTATTTTTAAACATTATCTTGAATTAAATATAGTTATAACATTTAAAACATGAGATAACTTAACATAAAATCTTGTTTTTAATAAAATAAAGATATATGATCTTAATTTAATGTCATCCATATTTTTAGAATTTTCCTGAATTAATTAGCATTTATAAAGATTTATATGATATGTTATATATTTAAGTGTTAGAAAATTAAAGAAATTATAATAACTATGGGAAAAACATGATAATATTTTAGAAATATCCCATATATTATATGAAAGCTTGGGATGACGAAATATCTAGAGAGAGAGTACTAAGATATTTATCACCTGTCACATTGGCGACTAGATCTGCATGTCTCCTACTAAATAGGCAACAAGTTCTAAAGCCTTCTTCACTAGCAATGAGTTACGTCGCCTGTTATAGAGGCAACATCCTGTTCTTTTGCAGTTTATCCCCTATCTTTTATTTTAATCCACAAAGATGCATTAAAAGTTTGAAAAAACTTCAAAACTCATCACCTCTGGTTGAGTGCATGTGATTTTATTTATTTATTTATTTCACTACTATAGGCCTAAAAAAACAACACAAACAAGAGAAATCAGAAGGCTTGTAGGAAAATGGTCTCTAGTTTTTGTTGTCAAGTAAATAGGCATCGAGATGAGTCGCCACTTCTAGAGCGACAAGACTCAACGCCTATTGAATTGGCAGCTAGAAAAATAGACTTCCTAGTCGCTAAAAAATCGATAAAAGGTTTAGCTATCGTGAAACCCTAAATGCACAACTACCAGACCTAAAAACAACACCTAGATCTAGAAATAAATGAAAATAAATAAAAGAAGGGGGAATGACTTACATAGCACGGGGGTTGGCTTAAACCGTGTCCCACCATGATCGTCAGAAAACTGTGGATGGGGTTTTGGGGGTGTTGATGATGAGCGTCATCACTTCCACATACGTCGACGACTTAATTGTGATCGCCACTTGTCAATTGGATGAGTCAACTAACATGATACCTACGGGAGATGCTGGTGGATGCAGATTCTTGATTTACTTGGTTGATGGCAAGATGCTGCCTAGTAACTTCCTCTTGCTATGTGGTATTCTTCTTCCATTCAAAACAAACAAAAAATGAATCTGAATTAGTCTAGGTGTAGTAAATAGTGTTAGAAAAATAACAAATAGCATGTATAAATAAACTAATACTAACCAAAGGATTGTCCTCACATGCATATATCATGGGCTTATTTATGAATGCAATGATTATGTAAAAAAAATGAATTGGAAAGATACTCCCTTCACCCTTATGCTCATGGCATGGGGTTGAAGAAGCAGAGGCACAAATGGAGCTTCGGAGGCATGTTTTGGCTTTAGGCTAGGATGATCTCTTTGGATTCGGATTATCCCATGAGGTTTTGATAGAGTGGAGGTGTTATGGCTTTCTCTCAGAGTCTCTCTACTTAGGATCTCTCCCTAGGGTTTCTAAGAGCTTCCTAGGATTTCTAATGGCCTCCTTTGGATTTCTAAATTGCCTCCCTTGATTTTCTAACTTGGTTCCCCTTAAACTCCTAACCTAGGGGGGGTCTATTCATAGAGTTTTGGGGGCCATATCTCGTCAAGGACGAGTGACGAATCTAAGAATCAGGATTAAATACTCCTAAATTGGAAAAAATATAATATTAGAGCTCGTCGCCTATGGTACAGGCAGCAGGACTCAACACATCGCCACATGGACTGGTGAATAAATTGGAGATTCCCTTTTCACTTCACGGGAAGAATAATTGCTTAAAAGGTAATAATATATTCCACATCAGCTAGTTACCTTTGATACAGGCGTCGAGCAACTAAAAAGGTAAAATTTCAAAACTTAAGATCCTAAAATATCTTCATATGAATCTAATAACAAATAACAACCAAATCAATCCTTAAAATCATTTTGTAATGGCAAGATATTCTAAATAAATTTTCAAATTCAAATCAAACTTAAAATGTTTAGTAAATTAAATTTGAAATTCAAATCTCCCACAATTACAAAAAATATTAGTTAACATCAGGGATATATTTGATTTAATTCAATCATCTAGATATTTTGTATTTTATCTTTATTTTTAAACATTATCTTGAATTAAATAAAGCTATAACATTTTAAAAAAGTGATAACTTAACATAAAATCTCCTTTTTAATAAAAATAAAGATAAATGATCTTAATTTAATGTCAACCATATTTCTAGAATTTTCTAAATTAATTGGCATTTATAAAGATTTATGTGATATGTTATATATTTAAGTGCTAGAAAATTGTAGAAATCATAATTATTATGCGAAAATTGTGATAATATTCTATAAATGTCTCATATATCATATTAAAGCCTACGATGACAAAATATGTTAAGAGAGATACCTAGGATGCTCGTCCCTTGGAATAGTGATGATAATTGTTAACTCGTCACTAATCTAAGCGGCAACGAGACACAGCCTCCTAAAATGGCAACTAGGTCTGTTGCCTGTCATAGAGGGAACATCTTGGTCTTTTGTAGTTTACCTCCTATCTTTTATTTTAATCCACAGAGATGTGTTAAAAGCCCGAAAAAAACTTCAAAAATTTCATAAAATCATAAAAACATTTTATTTAAGATTACAATACTTAAATCTGCCACCAATTTGAGTAAAGCAAGAGTGTTAACTCTACCACAGCTAGTGACCTAACACCAAAAATGATCAAGGGGCTCAAACCTGCCACTAGTTCGAATGTATTAGTTCTGCCACAATTAACGACCTTGAACCAAGTAAAATCAAGAATGCTTTTAAAGAAATCATGGAAGATCTGGAAACTATGTTATGGATCCTTAATCATGTGATTTGGGACACCTTAAGGTTTCCTATCCTTACTAACTTTGAGAATGTGAAAATGGAATATCTACAATTCCCACGTGGATCTAAAGCATTAGGTTGTCAGGTTCCTTCTTGTCCACACACCGTAAGAGCATCAATTTGTAGGACTTTCTATATAGGTGCCTTGCTCTTGGCACACACGTTGATACCAAGTGTGTCATAGTCTTTCTGTCTACGACCGAGGTGTTGGATGGGAGATTCCCTGATTCCAGGAAGACTTTGATATCATCGTACCATGGGAACTCCTCTGCTATATCTGCCTCCTCTATGCTCATGCAATAAGCTGACTATTCTACCCAAGTGACTAACACATCGATTTCATGATCTTTTGGTGTCAAGAGCTAGGATGCTAAGGTTGTTAACGCATTTGCATACGTTTATTTGGCTCAATTCATGAAAGAGAAGTAGATCTATTCAAATTCTTCAATGACT
>JAMKQA010011719.1:0-41205 GCA_024699735.1 Posidonia australis
CCCTAAGTCACAAAATCAAAAACTTAATTCAAATCACAAAACCCAAATAAAAACCCAAAAATCAAAACCCTAAAATCCCTAAAAATCCCAAAACAAAAGTAAAACAAAAAACCTAAAATAATTAAAATTCTAATTTAAAACCAATTAATTAATCCTTAAATCACAAAATCAGAAATTTAATTAAAATCATAAAACATAAATAAAAAGCCTAAATCTAAAACCCAAAATCCATTAAGAACCTTAAAAACAAAACCCTAAAACAAAACAAAAAACCCTAAAAACCCTAAGCCCATCTGTCAAGCCCAATCAGGCCAAAGCATTCTTAAATCACAAACTTTATGAAGGGCAAAAATACTTTCGGCGACAACTCTGGCGACCCTCGACATCTCCGGCGAGATTTCCGTCGATCAATCCTGACATCTTCGGAGCCTCTCCCCGATCTCTAGACCTTCCTCCTCTATCACGTGCTTCATCCAACGGTGTTGGCCCCCGGAGGAAGTGGATTGACGGCCCTAGAAGAGGCCTATCAGAGATTAAAAAGGACACATCGTCGACTAACCAGAGCATCATCTTGTAGCTTCTCCAAGCATGCCTGAAACCTCCTCCTTCCCGCACCCAAACAACCAGAGATCCCTGCAATTCCCCCACATCCAGAGCTTCTCCTCCACCACTTTTATGCATCCAGAAGCTCTCAGCCACCGTCACCGGAGCTTCACCCAGAGGAGTCCTACCGCTGCGTCGCCGAGGAGACAGCGCCGTTAATCAGGTATCCCCCTCTCCCTTCTATTTCAATCCAAGGTATGCCCCTTAGGTTCCTTTATGCTCCCTAGATTGTGCCACAGCAATGCAATGCCTCCTGTGTGCCGTCGTTTATGTCTCTGGTGGTGGGTTCACCACCACCAGCGAGGCCCTTGGCCTCCTAAATTGAGGTGAGGCCCCTGGGGCCACTCCTCCCTCTTCTTCCTCTTCCACCCTAAGCCCCGTCGCTCAGGAGGGGATTCCTTTGGCCCCTTGTGCTCGAGGACACAGCCGCTACCTGCCGACCGACGACCCTCCACTGTGAAGCCTCCTAGGGTGCCCCGACTGTGCCAGTTCCAGACCACCACCTCCAGAAGACTCGCCGCCTTGCCATGAACTCCACCGCATCGCCACGCTGTCGCCACAGCCCTCAGAGCACTGCTTCCACCTCTGCCGTGCCTATCACCGATGCAGGGGATGGGAGGAACACCTCAGGCCATCTCGGTCCACGTTGATGCTTCCTAGAGCCTTGCTGTGCCTCCCTGATGCTTCTCCAACCTCCGCTCAAGCCTAGCCATTGCCAGAGTGCCACTGCAGTATCGTCGTCATCTTCCCTAACGCCGACAAACCACCTCGCCGTAGCGTGAGGTGGGGGAAGACCCTCAGGCCTCCCAAGCGCCTTCCGATGCGCCCGAGATAGTCGTCATGCATCACTCCAGCCTCCTGGATCGTCACTCACCTTTCTTCGCTGCTGGGACATCGCTGGAGCACACGTTAGAGCGAAGACGCTAGCGATCCGCTGGTGATCTTCGAAGAGGAGCATTTTGGTCCCAGACCCCTTAGTTTTAGGATTTTATTCTTAGGTCCTTAGGTTATTACATTTGAGTCCTCTTTGTTTATTTTTAAGTCCCTGTAGTTTTTAAAAAACTTTCAATTATTTTATTATCTCTGTAAGATTTGCATATAATCCCCTACACATTTTGATTTTTCATCTTTATTACATTCATGCATGTTTTATTACATTTAGGTCCCTAAGATCATGATTTCTTTGCACTTAAGTCTTGAACATTTGCATTTAGCCCTTGGAACTTTTTAAAAATGAGTTTTCCCTATGAGATTTGCATTCTAAATCCTGAAAGATTTTAAAATCACATTGACCATCGTTAAAGTTAGATTTTTATCACATTTAAGTCCTAAGCTTTTGCAATAAGCCCCTAGAGTTTTTAAAAATGAGTTCTTCTTGGAAATCTTGCATATTGACCCTAAAAAATTTCATAATTGCACTGATCATCATGAAAGTCCAATTTTTATCACATTCAGGCCCAAACATTTTGCATATAAGTCCTTGAGTTCTTAATAAAAAAATTCTGAGCATAAAAAATTTACATCTAGACCCTTAGACTAATTTTAAATCCATCATTTAGGGTTTTAAATGTTTTCTTGCATATTTTTGGTATTTTTCACATATTGCATTTCATATTTTGCATTTAATCATAGATTCCATTTGAAAATAATGTTTTCACTGTCAATTGATCATTAGTTTCACATTTTGATCGCATTCGCACTTACGTGTGAATTTTACACATTAGACCCTGAGTTTTCAAGGAATTACCAAGGTGCAATTTTCACACATCTCAGTGCCACATTGTCATTTGATCCATCATCTGCATATCAGAATAGAAGTCACTGAATATATTTTGATCCAAATCCTCACCCTTCTTATGAATTTTACATTTTGATCCTTGTACTTGTCCTTTATTGTGTTTACATCATTTTGTTGTTTTTCCTCTTCATGTTTTCTTGCAAATAACATTTTATTGTCATTTGACATACATTTTGACATATCTCAAACCGTGAATTATCCCCATACATGCATTTATAACATCTAGCCATCAAAATGACCTAATTGCCCTATACCTCTAATCCATGTGCATGCATTTTAGTTTCCGCACTCAGTCTTGCATAATCATTGCCCAAGTCATTCCTTAGCCCTTTTTGCACACTTAGGTACACATTCATGCCTTTTAATAGTTTTTGTCACATTTACGTATCAGTCCATCCCTTTTTAGCGAGCAGGTATCTCATATGCTTCTTTCGAGGATTTTTCTTCATTTGTTTTTGGAGTCCCTCATCCAACATTTGATTTGATTTTCTTTACTCCTACATTTCAGATTTTTTTCGATTTGATTTGGATTTCATCGTCCGAGGGCGTACAAAGAATTGACTAAAAGCCCACATTGGCCCATTTGCGGAATAATTCTCCTTTTTTATTTTCATGACTTTTTCCATGATTCCGAGGACTTGGGTTGAACCCACTTTTTATCTTTTTGATATCAGTATGGTTTTCCAAGGCGTTCCTTTCAAAAAATACTGTCATTTTATGTGAATTTCTTCACATGTCATAGTTTGCCAATTTTATGCAGATTTCTTTGTAGTTTTCCCATCTTAATTTCCACGGTGTTTTCTTTGACTCTGATGACCTGAGTCGTTTGCATTTTTGACTTTGTTGAGGCCTGTATGATTTTTCGAGCCATTCTCATCAAAAACCTTGTCATTTCATGTGATTTTCTTTGTTGTGTCATATTTTGTGATTTCGTCATTTCATGGGGATTTCTTCGTAGTTTTCGCATACCATCTTGCACATCCATCTAGTCTTGTCATGGCATTCACATTTGCATGTTTAAAGCACGATCTAGGCTTAGCAAACATTCATCCAGTCTTTAGCAAGCGAATTAGACTAGAAAGACTGAGTTTCTCGGGCGTACGGGGGTGCCTAACACCTTCCACGTGCGTAATAGGAATCCTTACCCATCCTCTGGTTTGTAGACATCTGGCCTTTACATTTACATCTCATGCATTCATTTTTTTGTGGTTTTCCTCGTGTTTCCCTGAAAAGACTAGATGGCGACTCCTTTTCTTCTTCGTTTCATCCTATCTTGCGCCTTCGCCATCCTAGCATGGTCGTGATCTCCTCCCTCTAGTGCGACTCTGCGTTGGATTCCTTGGGTTGGCATGGTCACAGAACTGGCGACTCCGCTAGGGAATACCAGATTCCAACTTTCAGGTTAGTCCTTTTCTCTTGCTTTGTCTTCACATGTTTGTTTGTTTGCTTTGTTGGTGATTGTTTGCTCATTTAGCGTGCCTTTCGCACTTTCTTTCACACATTTGCTCTGTCACTACACACACATGCTATATATCTTGCCTTTTGATGTGGTGGATTTTTTTCTTTTCACAATCATGATGCCACGACATTTGCACATGCCATGATCATGCCTTTTGCTTGTTGTTTGCTTGCCTTACTTGTGTGTTTTCTTCCCCTTTTCTTCCTTTTCGGTCCCTCCTATCCTTGCTGTGTCTTCAGTTGTTCACTCTGTCCCCTTCGTGCATCATGGAGGTTCTGTCCCTTACCTCGTAGGACATCCACTGACCTTGGCCAGTTTGGAGCCAAGCACTAAGTTTATCTCATTGACCTTTGCTCAGGTTCCAGATGTATCACTTACGGCCTCCCTTCCTCAAGGTTCTTTCTCTTTTGGAACTCTGCAGGTTCCTTGCCTCCAGGGCAACCTGCAAATGTCCCACCTTTGACCTCCAAACCTTTGATTGTGCCATCCCTTGCTGTCCCTGAGGGATCGTTTGCTGCACAGGCACAATATCTACTAGCCCTCACTCATACGATCGAGGGCATGGCTTTTGCAATTCAGTCTACCATAGACCATAATGTTCCTAAGGCTCCCTGGCAGCCTACTTTGGTGTTCTAGGCATCAGCACCACCATCTTAGTCCTCACCCCAGCTCCTCACTACACCCACTTTAGGTGTGACATCGCTACCTCAGAAGCACCACCTCACTGCACAGCATTCTACTCCAGCATCTGGTGGCCAGCCCCTTGGGTTGGCTAGAGTACAGCATCCTCAAAGCCTACAGCCTGGCGCCGTACCACTGCAGCAGCTGCTACTCCCACACTCAACACCCACTACCACATAGTTCTCCACTCACCCTCCTTTTATACACCTTCAGGTTCAGGCACCTTCATTTCCACAATCACACACAACACTTTTGCACGGATATGTTGGCCATCAAGCCGCAGCACTAGGTGGCATGATGGTGGACCCAGAGGAGAACTTAGGTGCGACCCACACAACATATGCGGCTGTTCCCCCTACTGCATCACCCTCGTCGGTAGCAGCTTTAGATACCCTCCATGCCAGGGTAGGTGACCTAGAGAGAGCACTTCGACAAGTGCGGGAAGGCGATCGCCAATCCTATGGATTCCAGGACCTCTGCTATTTCCTAGAGGCGACACTCCCATCGCAATTCCAAATCCTGGATTTTGAGAAATACAACCGCAAGGGTTGCCCCATTTCACATCTTCGAGCATATTGCGGAGATCTTGCTCAGCTCTAGGCTAACGAGAGGCTTCTTATCCACCTCTTCCAGAAGAGTCTCACTGCTCTAGCCCTCAAGTGGTTCATGTCGCTTGACAGGGGCTCGATCAATACTTGGAACGACCTCTCGCAGGCGTTCGTGGACCAATATGCCTTTAATCTCGACTTGGTCCCAAAGAGGGAGGACCTTGTTGCCATAAGACAGAAACCCCACGAGTCATTTGGGGAGTACGTCAACCGCTAGTGCACCCTTGCATTGCAAGTGAGAGATAGGCCCTCCGACGAGGAGTCTATCGAAATCATTATTTGAGGTGTGTAGCTGGATATTGGGGCTCTGTTGAGCATTCAACCTGTCACCACCTTCCCATCTTTAATTTGGGCAGGTGCACGTGTAGAGAGCACCCTCTGCAGTGGTAGCTTTCCTACACTCGCCGCTTTTGCCAGACAAGCCACATCCCTGGATCACAAGGCGAGCAACAACACTCGTAACGGTGCTAGCATTAGTCACCCTAAGAGGCGGGATCCTCCCAAGCCTACCGTCGCATACGTAGGGTCACCCGCCATGCCCGTCAATGTGGTGAACCAACCGGGCCCAAGTCAGTTAGTCTATGCATCTACTCCTAGGGCACCACACACACCACAGATCACCACCACCACCCAGCCGGTGTAACCCATGGCACCGGTCCAGTAAGGACCCTACCTAGGGTAGAGAAGGCCTCAACATGCCACACGATAGTACACCCCACTTGTTGAGCCATTGAGCGCCATCCTCCCCAAGGTGGTGTCACTCTTAAAAATCCCGGAGGTCCGCCCCCTATCGAACCATCTGCTAGGGTGGTACAACATGAACCTCCACTGCAATTTCCTCCGCTACGCGGGTCACTCGATGGATAATTGCATGGCTCTTCGCAATGTCATTCAGGACTTGATTGATTGTAAGGTCATCATCATTGACACCCAGGAGGGACACACTGCACCTGCACCACCACCTACACAGACACAAGCACCACCAGCCTACCACAACATTGTCAACCAACCCATGCCTATGCATAACAACTCAACAGGCGCTGGGACCTCAAGAATTCATTTCCTTTTTGCCTCTAGGTCCACGACATCCGTAGTAGACCCCTCTAACTTGATTGACTCGGTTGATGAGCGTTTCCCCACACGTCTTTATTGTTTGAGATGTGCCAGTTCTGAGTCAGCAGTCCACATGATATGGCTGACTGCGAGGGCAAAGCGTATCGTCGTCCTGTCGACCGCGCACTGTGGGTCGCCCATTTGCTTACTAGCCTGACCCATGCCTAGTCATCCTGTCCAGTCTCCATTCCAGCATCTTGGCTAGCCTCTTGTCTAACATTCTATCCAGCATCCTCTTGTACAACATCCTATCCAATACCCTCTCCAGCCAGACCAACTTTTTGTCAGTTCATTGATGGCACCGCTGGAGTTGGTGGCACGTACCCCTCTTGTCATCCACCTAACGAGGGACACTCACTGTGTACCCTATGATTATATTGTAAAAATGTATGCAGAAGTCACCAGGTTAGGGAGGGTGTATAGGCCACCAGTGCTAACAGCCAGCCTGCCCGTCCAGTGTCTTCCCTTCCTTAGCTAGCTACCCAACCTTCCAGGACGGTCCCCTGTTCTATCCCTACCTCCTCGACCAGGCATGAGCAGCCTCTGCTGACATCACATCTCAACTGAAGAAGGTTAAGGCTGATATCTCCATTTGGGATCTCATCCATACTTCTGCAGAACATCAAGAACCCTTCCTCAAGGTCTTTCAGGCTGCTCACGTCTCCCCTACCATAGAACCGTCCTCTCTTGAGAATATGGTGGGCATGATTGTAGAGCCTCATGTCATTTCCTTTTCTAGCGAGGAATTGCCTTCAACAGGAGTCAATCTTAACCAGCCTCTATTCATTACGGTGCAATATTAGAGCTTTCGAATTCCCCTCACCTTGGTTGATAATGATGCAGGCCTTAACGTCTGCCCTTTGCGCACAGCAAACAAAATCGGATTCAAAGCCTAGGATATCATACCAACTACGAAGGGAATGAAGGCTTTCGATAACACACATCACGACGTGCTAGGGATACTGGTTATTCCTCTCACCATAGGGCCTGTTGTCTTCGATGTTGAATTCTATATAACGGATCTGGAGCCATCTTTCAATCTTCTGCTTGGGTGCCCTTAGCTGCATAAGCATCAGGTGATCCCCTCGACCCTCCACCGCATGGTTAAGTTCCACTAGGGCAAGTAGTGGCATCAGTAGATCCGTCAGTGCAGTCGGTTAGTCTTGGGCATTGTTCACAGCGATCTCAGATCTAGTCAGCAGAGGTCCATAGTTCAGATGAGGCAGTGGCAGAGGAGAGTGTTGTCCAGTATTTTGATGGCATCGTGGCAGAAGATGAGACAGTTGGCAAGGCAAGTCAGTCGAGCAATCAAGTCAG
Organism: Posidonia australis; assembly: GCA_024699735.1. NCBI lineage: Eukaryota > Viridiplantae > Streptophyta > Magnoliopsida > Alismatales > Posidoniaceae > Posidonia > Posidonia australis. The sequence continues at coordinate 7,580 of JAMKQA010011719.1, forward strand.
TGACCTAGAGCTGTTATTCTAAGAGCAGTTGTCAGTGTGGGCCGAAGACGCAACCGAGCATCAAAGGCTGAAGAAAGGAAAGTTAAGGGCCTCAAAATCAGAGCCAACCCCCCACTAACAACCAGACCACTCATCCATCATCGTCCTGGTTGATTCACAACCAGAATCCACTAGACCATTAGGGTTAATCTCTTTGGAGTCCCTTTTTCCATAAAGCAGCTTACGTGACCCTAGTCGAAGGTTCTAGTTCGATTACACAGTAAGTTGATGTTCTGTTCGGTGCCTAATACGTGACCTTCAACCAAAAAGCAGTTGACATGCCCTTGGTCAAAGATTCTAGTTCAATTACACTATAGCTAGTGTTTTGTCAGGCACTTGATATGTGACTCTTGACCAAAGAGCAGTTGACATGCCATTGGTATTGGATTGGCTGGACATCACTTGAGGGTATAGAGTCTTGGAAGCCAGACTGTCACTACAGATGTTCCATGAACCACTAGAGTACTTGAGACCATCACTAGTCGAAGCTAGTGATACATTCATCAAGTGACTGGAAGTATGTATACCCACATGCCATCCTATATTGTACTTGGAAGATAGAAGGAATCGGGGCAACTCGATAAAGGCCTTTGATCAGGATTGTAACTTGCCTCTGACTAGTATGTTTAGGGTGTGTTCTGTTCAACCATGGTGTTTTGATAGCTCTGTATTTGGCCACGCTATTGTAGGACATTCTCCTAATTGTATTTGCCAAATTCTTGATTGCTACGTAGAGTCCACAGTCATGTTGTTGTCTCCGTTAATCATTTGATGTGTAGGTCCTGATCAGAGAACAACTGACTTGGCCTTGATGAACCAAGTAATAGATTGTGTGAGGCCATCTTGAAAGCAGTTGACATGCCCCTAGCATAAAAGGTGAATGATGCTCAGAAGTCAGATCAGGTGATACCAAGGCAAAATGGATGCCTCTGGCATTGAGCCAAGCTACCTTGGGAAGTGTTGGGCACCACTCGAGGATGTAAAGACTTGAGGATTAGGCTATGACTATGGGTGTACTTTGAATCACTGAAGTGGTTAAGGCTGATTTTGGTTGAGGCCAGAGACACATTTCTTCATTGATTGGAGGCATGTATATTCATCCACTATCCTGAGCTATACTCCGATGGTAGGAAGTAATGTGATACATCGTAGTCTGTCTTAGGCTGGCTATTCTTTGTTCTGTTACTTATTGTGTCATTGTGCTCTGGCTGCAAACATGTACTTGGCTGCGTTGACCTCAGGCATTCCCCAAACAATGTTTACCACACCTAAACTATTGCGAAAGAATTGTTGTCACACTACTGATTCTGCAGGTCCATGTAGTTTGTGCACTAGCTGGTGTCCATGCTGGTTACGCTCTTTAACCACTGAGCAGCTGAAATGCCCCTGGCTAAAGGTTCTTGACGAAAATCCTATTGAACAAGTCCATATGCAAGCAAAAAGATTCATCCAACCAAAATTGTGATGATTATGATTATTGAGGTGGACCCTATTATTGTGAGCAATTTAGTTATTTAAAAATGACCTTTTTGTTTGATCAAGAAACGCATGCCTTGTGATTTTAGGTGCTAGTTTTCTGCACTCACTGCTTTGCTTGTTGAATGAGTTCATTAGCTGGATCATTTGCTTGTTTAGTTTAGTTGTTTATTTGCCCTTAGTTAGGCTGGAAAGCTATATGCCTGTTAGAGGAGGATGACACCTTCGACTCAGTTGCCACTACAAGGATTTGCAAGTCGTTAGGTGGCTCTCGCTGGGTAGTGGTGGCACTCGAACTCACTGTAAGGTAGCGTAATGGACCTGGCTCCATGCCAAACTCTTTAAGGTCCTGCATCTACTTTTCTTTTTAATATCATTGACTTTTGTTTTACTCCCTCATAGACGTGTGGTTTCACTCTAACCTTGACTTGGAGGTAATAAATGCGTGATCCATTCAGGAGGCCTTTATTGGAAGAGGGTGGGTCAGTCCCTCAAAGTCCATTCAGGAGGCCTTTATTGGAAGAAGCTGAGAGAGGACAAACTAGGCAAATGAGGCCCGATGGATTCCCTAGGAAAGAACTGAGAGAGAGAGGATAGGCCCCTAAAGTTCCAGTATCCTTGAAGCTTGCCGACTCAGACATAGTAAGGTCGGCTATACTAGGTTGTGCACGTGTGAGTGCAACTGTGTGTGAAAGTATATGTATGTGTTGCCTCCTGTGTGTTGACGACAATGTCCCCATTGTCAATCAAATCCTGGACAGCATACCGAAGAGTAAAACACTTGTTTGTCGAATGTCCACGAGTGCGATGGAATTGGCAGAACAAGTTAGTCTTATACCACCTAGGAAGCGGGTCCATTGGTGGACGAACCTCAGGTAGCTACAGGAATGGTGCAACTTTGGGAAAGATGTCGCTCAACGAATCTCCGAGTGGAGCGAAGTCACTTTCCTTTTAGAGAGGTCGCCCTTGCCATTGTTGTTGCCCTTGTTGAACTGACACAACACGACATGTCAGCTCAACGGTAGTGTGTGGATGTGTAATGCGTGCTGACCTAGATGCTGGTGAGGATGGAGACATGATGTGGGTATTGTGCCAACAACAAAGGTCCCACTGTCAATCAATGTCTAAATGACATCCTGTAGAGTGTGGCAATTATCCGTCGAGTGTCCTGGGACTTAGTGATAATCGTAGTATACATTCATGTCGTACCACTGAGGGAGTAGAGTTGGTGGGGGATGCAGATCCGGGAGTCTCAAAAGCGACACAACACTAGGAAAAACAGCGCTCAACGACTCTCCTAGTGGAGTGTAGTCACTTTCAACGCGACGGCCTCGTTTCTCCTTAGGTTGTTGTCCTTGTTGAGCCAATGCGACAAGATGCACTGGCTTGATAGAGGAAGGTGTGCACCTAGTGTGTAGTGATGACCTATGTGCTGAGACCTGATCCTAATGCTAAGGTGAGTTCTGAGTATGCTGTGTTGTGTGTGGTGTTGAGCGCAAGAGCAATAGCTGCAGCACCAGTACAGCTCTAGGCGACGGACTCGAGAAATGCTGTACTCTCGCACAACTAATGGGTTGATTCTTATATGATTGTGATGCATGCTATGACCAATGCAATTTTGGTGCAGGAGGCAGAGCTAACGCCCCCATCGCCAGAGCAGTGTGATACTGGGGCGATGGTATGGGCAATGGTGAAGTGGGGTGAGCCTGCAATGCTATAGTGGTTTGCACTGGAACTTCAGAGGCCGAAAGAGGAGAACTCTCAACATGATCAAGAGAAAGGGCCATGTGCTCGAACCCCCGGGCCAAAGCTCTCAAGTACTGAGCTTGTGTGGCCGAAGACCCATCAAAAGATAGGTCAGAAGGCAAGAATGAAACAGGAATGGCCACTAAAATAGATGCAACTGCAGCTGATTGAACTCTTAAAACAGGAGGGCCTGAGAGATAGGGTGCAGCTGGCAGAACTTCTGGGACCCAAGTGGTAGTCACCGCGATCGAATCAGTGACAGACCCTAGATCGGCATGTGTTCGCCACTATCCCGGAAAAGGAAATAAGGATCCTCAATGATTCCCAAATCGAGACGCACAGAGGGAAGAAGAAGTAGTCAAAGTGAGTGAAGGAGGTTCTGAGTGTGGGACCACCTTCAGAACAATAACTGGAGGCTTGCGGGTCTGCGGAGCCATGGCTAACCACAAGTGAAATAAAAGGAGCTACGGAAAAAGACAAACGCACGAGCTTTAAGACGAGCTATTGTCAAAAAGTGACCAATAGCTCAGAAAAGGCAAGAGAAAACAACCACGGGAGGCCACCTACGATGGAGACACCCGAGCTCCTAGCTGAGGACCTCGCAACAAGCTACCTGAGAAAACAAGCAAGAGAAACAGGCATCAAAACCTGAACAACAACGCACAGACAAATGTGAGTTATTAATGTGGCATGCCATGACACACAATGCGGATGAATGTCCTTAAGTGCACTCTCTCACCATGCATGTCCCATATGGGGTTGACCACATGGGACGCACTCATGGGTTATGGGTTTTGACTCTGGTCATAAAAGTAGGGTTCCCATTCTAAATCCTGGCCAATGTGCATGTAGTGAAGGGGTGGTGTGTTGGTGGCCTCGTCTCCTGCAGTAGCATGGAGTTGTATCCTCTACTAACACCGACACGACCCTAGATAAGGGGGGACAAACTAGCAACACGTCCTATGCCAAAGCTATAGAACGGGCTACTAGAATTGTCCTTCGCAAACTCTAGGTGGACTCAGAGGAGAAGATGCATGCTTTCTAAATTGATCATTCATGCAATATGCTTTTTGTGTCTTTTACTTAATTTTTATTAAACCATGGGGAATTGTGAGCATTTGTCTTTAGTTATGCCTTATTATTTATTTATCTGAGTTTGCGTGTTTTATTTTAACCAAATAAGGAGGCAAACATGTCTCTACTCTCCTAATCAAGGCAAATAGAAAAAAGGGATAAAACACACTATCATGGCATCTAAACAGTCATTTAATGAAGCAAACGGCATGAATATGACATGTGATAGTGTAGTGCTTACAAGTAAGTGAATAAAAGCAAGTATCTCAACAAAAAGCATGAACTAGGTCATGTGCATGTGCGGTGGCATGGAAATGGTGTAAAAAGGCACAAAAAGGCATGTTCAGTCAAATATGTACAAGCAAACAAGCACAAAGTATAGAGACCAAAGGCAAGCAAGAAAACCAAAATGAAAGCCAGAATCTGGTTATCCCCAGTGGAGTCACCAATTCCTATGACCATGCTGGTGGAACCCTGCACGGCTCTCCTACAGTGCGTGGAAGCACACGAGGAGCCCTGATACGGTTATGGTGAAGATGGTGAATCCGGTAAAGAAGACTAGACTCGAAAATACCAAGGAAAGATAAGAAAGGATAAGGAAAGGAGTCGCCACCTAGTCTTTTAATGGAAAGACGAGGAAAACCAAACACAAAGGAAAACCAAAAAGAAAGCAAGGTGAAGAAAACATGTATGCTCTGTGCCTAATGGACGTAGTGCACAAATCAATGTGGACCAGAGAAAGGGTTAGGATTCTTGTTATGCATGGGGAAGGGGTTATGAAACCCTGTGCCCGAAGAAATCAGTCTTTCTAGGTTCCCTACTTGCTAATGGCCTATTGTGTGTATGCTTGTCTATTCTGAGTGCATTTGCTAAAGATGACTGGAAAACATGCCAAATCAAAGAGAAGAAATAAAATAAATGATAATCCAAGGGACAAATGTAGGCATTGATAATGCCGCTTTACTATATGCCCTTGGGCAATGAGGAAAATCATGAAAATCGAGAATACTCCGAAATCCTCACGCAAATCAACAAAAACTTGAAGAAATCTGAGAAAATCAAATTAGGGAAAATAATCCTCTTTCGGGTCAATGTCGGCATTGTCAAGCCTGTTAATGTACGCCCTCGGGCGATGGAAAGCCAAATCATATCAAAATTATGAAAGTAAAAAAAAAACCAGGAAATGATGTGAAAATCTAGTTTGAAACAAGTCAGAAGTGTGTGCATAATGCAAGAAAAAAGACATGAGAAAATATGCATGAAAAATAGCAACAAAATGTACAAAATGCATGTGAGAGTAAAAAGAGTAAATTCCAAGGACTTTTGTGCAAAATTCCCAAATTCTGAATGAAAATTGAAATTCTGAGGCTAAATCATCAAAAATACATTGGAAAACACATTTTATATAATTTTGAAGAAATTTGGGGTCAAATGTGCAAAGTTGTGCATTTTTTGTCAAATTCAAGATCTCTAGGGGTCCACATGCAATTTTGCCAGTAAAACATGTATTTAATGCAATTTTGTAGAAATTCAAGGTTAAATATGCAAGAAAAAGAGTCCATGTTTGAAAATAGAAAGTTTCAAGGACTGACATGCAAATTTACCCTAGAAAACATGCATTCAGTGAGAAATCAGTACAATTCACGGGCTAAAATGCAATTCCAGCCACATTTAAGCAAATATTTGAATTCTTAGGGTTTAATTTGCAATTTTGACAGAAAAACATGTAATCAGAACAATTTTAATAAAGATCAAGGTTTTAAATGCAAAAATGCTGGACTTAAATGCATGAAAAGAAACTCAGAGGGTTTATGTCAAATTTTAAAGCATGAAAAACATTAACAAGAACTTTCAGGGGTTCCTATGTAATATTTCAGAACAAAAATTATTAAAAGGATTTAAAAAAAACAAGTGCAGGGACTTAAGTGTAAAAAAAGGACCTATTTGTAAGAAAAGAGGGACCTCAACGTAATAAAAGAAAAGTTCTGATGTTTATTAAAAGAAAACTTTATTTTTTATTTTTTTTAAAGAAAAAGGAGCAACGGCCACTAGTGACGGAACTTCGCCGTCAACGACCGCCTGGGATGTCCTTCCAGGACTTCCCGATGCCTGATCAGGCATCAGAACTCACGGGGAGCAAGAGAAGGAGGAGTGGAGCACATCTAATGGTCTGGATCCGATGCTCCACGGTCGGGATTGGCCCCCCATCCCCTTCGCCGTTGACACCACTCCGGCGATGGCGCCGTGGAAGAAGGGGACCCTAGAAGTGCTCGATCAACGATCTAAGACTCCAGGAAGCTTGGGAGAACGGAGGGGACGATTTTCCATCATCTAGGAGCAGAATGGTGGTGGATCACTCAATTTTGGATTCCGCCTGCTATCGCCATCATCTTCTTCGATGAACGAGGTTGCATAGGTGATTCAGGGCACAAAGCTCAACTCTGATGGCTTCGGAATGTTGGGCGCACGCTTTGGAGCATTCTTGGAGGTTTGGAGAGGCACGGCAGGGCTGGAGGCGCGCGATTCGTCGTCGTTACCAGTTGTCTTCTTCGGCGATGGCAACGATGCATGAATCCGGCGATCTACCCTAGAGGCTCAGGGAGGCAATGAAACGATGCACCAGGGATCAGAGAAGTAAGAGGGACCTCAGGGAGAGAGGATCGAGCTGACTAGGGAACGAATTGATGACTGGATTCGTGCCCCTACCTAGGTTGCCGGAAAACGACTTCGGTGACCCTTGGAACCTTGATTCCAGCTAGGGAAACCCTCTAGCACCACTGGAATCGACTGGGGAAGGAAGGAGGAGATCTAGGAAAGTATTTTGGAAGGAAATTGAGGTCTGTGGAGGGCATACCTGGGTTGGTAGTGTCCTTGGTCGTCGAAACTCGTTGGAGCTCGTCGAAGATGGCTTGAAACTCATATTTTTCTCCTCCCTGAGCTTCCTCTTTGCTCCTGGACCTCTCTGGTTGCTCTGGTTGAGAGTAAAAGGCTTTGGGGGCACTCCTCTTCAATTTTCCAACCTCCCTTTCTCACTTACAAATGGGGGTATTTATAGGCTTGCCATGGTTGTTATGGGTTGTTGTGGTTAGTTAAAAGCTATTGGAAATTGTTACAAGTTGTTATGATGAAGGTGGAAAGTAGTTAGGGTTTGTTTAGGTGGTTAGACGTTGTTATAGGTGGTTATAATGAATGTGGGAAGTGGTTAGGTTGTTAGGGTTTGAAATTAGGGTTTGGGGTTTGACTTATGGTTTAAGGTTTGACTTAGGGTTTAACCTAGGGTTTAGGGTTTTTTAGGGTTTGTGGTTTGGATTAGGGTTTAACCTAGGGTTTAGGGTTTTTTAGGGTTCATGGTTTGGATTAGGGTTTAACCTAGGGTTTAGGGTTTGGATTAGGGTTTTGAGTTTGGTTTAGGGTTTAGGGTTTGACTTTGGGTTTGACCTAGGGTTTAGGGTTTGGATTAGGGTTTTGAAGTTGGTTTAGGGTTTAACCTAGGGTTTAGGGTTTGGATTAGGGTTTTGAATTTGGTTTAGGGTTTAACCTAGGGTTTGGGGTTTTTATTAGGGTTTGAAGCTAATTTTAGGGTTTTGAGTTAGGTCTTTGAATTTTGTATTTGATTTTGGTTAGTTTTTGGGTTTAAGGTCCCATTACAAGCATATGGGGTGTCTACACTTCCCATCTACCACCCTCGTCGGCCTTCGCCCACTCTTCAGATGTCTGGCTCAGATCCAGTTTTCCACCTCCAGCCAGCCTCTTCCACCATCTCCCCAATCCAACCCTGACCACCACATTGCCTCTACATCCTCATTGAAGCTTCCTCAAACATCCACCCACCTTTTCTCCACAGCCCTAACCTCTACCTTGCCGTCAATCGATGATCGGAGCCACCAAACTACTGCATTGGAACACCACTGTCCGGTACACGACAGGTACCCCATGCCTCCTAGCTCTTTTCTTAGCCTACTAATATTGTAGTATTGCATTTCAACCATGTTTTTACACCTTGATTTCAGCTATACACACCACCCATTGCTGGTGGATGGCCAACAACTTGCGTGAGGCTGATAGTCGTTGAGCATGCAGTCTGGCCTGTCCCAAGGCTACCCTCTCCTTCCTCTTCGTCCACCCAAGCCTCCCGATGCTTCATCCAAGCCTCTAGTCATCGATAATGGCTGGACGAAGGAGTGTTTGGTGGGTGAGCTCCATGTGGATGGGGGGAAATGCATGCATCTTTTCTATTTGTTTAGTCTATTCATGGACCATCCTTCCACTTTCCTCTTGGCCTCCGAATCATCCTATAGGGTTGACGATTGTTTCCAGCCTTGACCATGGCTGTTGGAAGTCACTCAGTCCAGTGAACATAAGATCAAGGGAGTGGGGATGATCCACTTGGTTTTAATATGATCTAGTTGTTCCTATGTGTTCCTGGATGAGCATTCTTTAGTTTTGGATGTTTGCATTATATTTGCTACATCATAGTTGCTTAGGGAAGATGATGAAGGTCAGCTATCTGCTGCAATTTCTGGACCATGAGTCGATATCACGGGTTGGTTGCATGGATGGCTTAGTCTAGTGCATAGGTAGATTGAGCCCCCTTTTCATTTTGCTTTCTATGCATGTCTTTGTCTATTGATCTATGTTTCTAGATTCTTTACTTCCTGTTTCACATGCTCTTGTGTTTGGTTTGGAGAATTGGATTTATATGTTCACTTTTGGGATGATGAGAAATCTGTTATGTGGAGCCAATTCCCATCATGCGACAGACTTACGTGGCCAGGTTGCGTGGATTTTCTTGGGATTTTGGCCCATTTAGGTTGAGCCCCTTGCTTGTCACTTGACTTACTGTGATTCTTTAATCATGTCTCTTTACTTAGTACTCTCTGCTTGCTCTGATTATTTTGTCCATTTCGCTTTTCTTTGTTTCCTTTGCATGCTTTCAATCATTGCATCAGCATGCTTAAATTGGCAAACATGAATTGCAAGCGAATGCCTACATTGCCTCACATGTGAACAAGAAAGCTGAGAAAGACTGACTTGTCGGGCTTATGGGGGTGCCTAGCACTTTTCCAATGCGTAATAGGAGTCCTTACCCTTCTTTAGCTTGCAGTGACTCATGTATCACATCCATTAGCACAGATTCATTGGATTCTTTGTTACATCTCGATTTGTTTTATCATTTGGATTTTCTAGCTTTCCTCGTCTTTCGATTTGGATAAACTAGGTGGTGAGTCCTTTTTTTCCCCCTTATCTGTCATTTTGTGATGTTTTCCTCTGCTCTGAGTGGAACAACCATCCTTAGATTCGCCTTCTTTGCCATGGCCTTATCGGCCCTTATGCACTCCATCTGCACCTTGAGGGTCCCTTATCGGCATGGTCACACAAGGCATTCCTTGAGCAATACACCTTCAACTTTGACTTGATCCCTAAGCACAAGGTTCTTTTTGCAACCTGGTAGAGACCCTACGAGTCATTTAGGGAGTATGTCGGCCACTAGTGTGCCCTAGCACCCCAATTCAAGGATAGACCCTCTAACAAGGACTCTATCGAAATAATCATCTGGGGAGAATAGCCAACAACTGGGGCTTTGCTTTGCATGTAGCCCATCACCACATATGCATCTCTGATTCGGGTTGGTGCCTACATGGAAAACTCACTACAAAGTGGGTGTTTCCCCATGCTCACTGCATTCGCAAAGTAGGCCACTACATCTAGTAGTAGCAGCAGCAACAATAGCACTTCTAGCACTGGCTACTCCAAGAAGGCAATCATCGCATACATTGAATCTTTTGTGGAGCCTACCAATGTTGTGAGCCAGCCTGACCCAGATCAGCTATCACTTGCATCTAGCATGTGCATCATGTCGCACAAGCTTGGTAAGGAAATCAACTAGGGCAAAAACAACCTCGTTGTATCGAAAGTGACTACAACCTCATTGCATCTAGCATGTTCCTAAGGTTGAGTCTTTTCTAGGACTCCCAAACCCTCGTCCGCTACTGGATCCTATCCCCTAGTGGTATGACATGAGTGTGTACTATAGCTTTCATCATCATGCTGGGCATTCAACTAACAATTGCATCACTTTACGAGATGCCGTTTAGAACGTTATCGATTGGAAGGTCATCAACATTAGCTCGTCATAGGAAGAGCATGCACAAACACCTGCACATACACCTACACCTGCATTGACGCACTCGGACCAACCTGGCACATTCTTGCTTGAGTTTTTAGGCTCTGAGGATGTCATGACCTTAAGGGTCTTCTTCCTTTCCCCTATCCCTTCTGAATCCAGCTATTCCTCGGTGAATCCTATCAACTCATCAGCTTGATTACCTCATCTATTCACATCATCCCACGGTGGGCTCGACCTAGAGTTTGTTTTCCTATTGTGCATGAACCCATCAGTGCAAGTGCTAGCACCCTAGACCCCAACAGCAGACATAACTTGGTAGTTACAATAATTCCAATAACGACAGCAAACCCATCTACAGTTCAGCCACCTCAGTAATCCCAATGGCATTGCTAGATTAGTCATTGACCACAAAAGCACGACCAATAGAGAATAAAGTAGCCAGTAGTAGGTACTGGAGCTATATCCTTTTCCGTTATTTCTTTGTTTTTCCTTTCCTTTAAGCATCAAGAAAAACACAAAAAAAAAAATCAAAAAAAATAAAGAACATCAAAAATAAAAAGTCCACAAAAAGTCAAAAAAAACAAAAACAAAAAATCAAAATAAAAAACAACAAAAAAATCATTTTACATGCCTACCCTACCTGATAAGGACAATCAGAAGGCTTGCCTGCATAAGAAATGACCATCCCTCCTCAGTCGGCATTACCTAGATGACTAGGTTGGCAAGGGAGCCACTGGCCACTGAAAGCCAGATGTAGTGTCCAAACTCTATAATGACCCTACACCTCCAAGAGCGAGATAAAATGCTAGGGTACCTGAGCAAGCAAGCAAAAGAATATATCCATTTGCATGGGCATAAAAGAAACTAGAAGACAGAAGTCAGCCTTAAAAAAGCATACGACATAGCTCTACCCCTACCACACCATGGAGAGGAGCTAGAGCTTGTGCCTTGGTAGCTGGTGCCAGTGACTTGTCCTTGGCACTGCCTGCTCGGCTTGGTATGTTCCTCATCGCATGCCCAACACCACATGCATTGACCTCTATACCAACTCACCTACATCATCACCTCATTGGCGTTGCATGCTCAGCATACCTTCGGCAACATTGAATGCCAGTGACTTGTCCTTGACACTGCTTGCTCGGTGTGGTATCTTCAACATTGCTTGTCCAACATCACGACATTAGCACCGCATATATGGAATTTGCTCAGCAGTGTGTAGGACCGCACATATCCCTAGTGGAGCTTGGCGTGCACCTGCATAAGCATTCTGCATGTGCCATTTGCATTAGCACACACCATTCACATGCATCAGCACACAACATCCACATACACATCTCAGCATTGCATACGCATTAGCATGCGTTGTTCGCACCCACCTTTGCATTCCAGTATTACTTCTGTGTTCACATGCACCATCAGTACTAGCATTGCGTTTGCATTTGGCTTTCTGCACTATTTACACATTCACACGTGTTTTAGCGTTGTTTCTATATCTACATTTGAATCTTTGCAACGAGCCATGATTTTTGGTGCATCCACAGGTAAGTGACTCAATGCCAACAATAAACTCTACATTTTTGTGGGCTTTCAAGTGGGGTGTCTTGTCAACCCTAAGCACTGGTCTCGGTTCCCATGACTTTGCTCAAGGAGTGGCCTTTATAGATACCCCAATTTGACAGCCACTCATTGGCGGACTCCTTTGGAAGAGCATGTTCCCATTGCGATAAGGCATTTTTCAACACTAAAGTCCATTTCACACCTCCAAACCATCCCAAGTTCACCCAAACCCTTAGCCTCCACCATACTACAAACCTAGAGCCTTTTTGGGGTCTAATATTCAATGAGCATCGCAAGATCCCATAAGCAGGCCTAGCAATAGGCCATGTGCGATTCCGATGCATGACATATAGGCGATCTGTCCCTACAACACATCTCAGTGACATTCAGATGTGCAAATATCCAACACGAATTGCTGGCAAATTGCTCAGTATCAAATTAATTTTGGCAGAAGGATTCAATGGCCCTTCCACGCGATGGATCACTCAATTCTTCAACCCCAATGGCTTATGCAGATCTAATTATGTCCCTTGACATTTGTGGACTATCATATCCCTCATCCTAATCCTTAACCCAATCCAATCCCCTTGCTTTAATCTAAACCATTTATTCCTAATCCTATTTCAAACTAACATCTCCCAAGCAATGTCCTTAGCTATATATTCTCCTCCACCTCATCATTAACAAGCTTGCTAGTTCCTAGCCAACCCTGCTGACGAAAAACCCAACCACAACCTCCTCTCGTCGTCGACCACTACACCACCCATTTCTGTCCAGCCAAAACCATAGCCAAGCCTCCACAATAGCTAGCACCCACTACATTGCCTTCCTAAGCATACCAAGGTTAGACTGGTTGGTTCTTGTGGATGTGGATTGTGGGGGTGTTGATGAGAATCGTCGTTGCTTCCACATACATTGACGTCATTTATTGTGATCACCACTTGTCCTTTGTTGATGCTGGCTAACAAGATGCCTACAAGAGATGGGTTTGTGGTTGATGCAGGTTCTTGGTTCACTTGGTTGACAGCAAGATGCTGTCCAACGGCTTCCTCGTGCTATGTAATCTTCTTCCCTTCAAAACAAATAACAAAGAAAAAATCTAAATTAGCCTAGATGTAGTAAACAATGTTAGAAAAATAACAAATAACATGAATAAATGAAACTAGATACTAATCGGGGGTTGTCCCTGTATGTATATGCCATGGGATTATTTTAATGAATGCAATAATTATGTAAAAAAATGAATGAGGAACGAGTACTCCCTTGACCCTCCAGCTCTTGGCATGGAGTGGAGGAAGCGGAGGCAAGGATGGAGCTCCAGAGGCATGTTTTGACTCTTGGAAGGCTTGATCTCTTGTGGATCTAGGTTTTCACAAAGAGGTGGAAATGGTGAAGGGGCTATAGCTCTCTCTCTTAGGGTCTTTCTCTCTCATAGAATCTCTCCAACTCTCCTCTAGGGTTTTTGACTAGCTCCTTGGGTTTTGAATTGTCTCCTCCAAACTCTTGACCTTGGGGTCTTTTCATAGAGGTTTAGGGGGCCAGATCTTGTCAAGGTTGAGTGGAAGATTAAGGGCTAGAATTAAATTCTCTTAAAATGGAGAAATATCATATTTATTGTTGTCGCCCATGTTACTGGTGTTAGAATCATTGCATCATCGCCAGGACAGGCGATGAGGCTGAAGATTCAATATTAGCTTGGCCTAGAGAATCAATACCTAAAAGGTAATGATATTTTCCACACCCTAGTCACCAATGGAACAAGTGCCAAGCAACAAAAAAGCTAAAATTTTGAAAATTAAGATACCAAAATATCTTCATACGAAGATGACAGAAAATATATGTAACGCCCCGATCCCGGGCACACTACCATAACACAGTATCAAGCATAATTACACCAATTACAGAAACATCAAATAACTGTAACTAAGGCTCACCTTCAGGATCACAATGTGCGGCTAGAAGCTCCAACTTCTGCACTGGAACTCGGTTGCACGCGGTTTGCACCTGAAAACCAAATAGCACGCGTGAGTGACATCTAAGTCACCCAGTACGCGCCCCAAAACATACAAACCACAAAAAGCTCGGTAAAACCATAAATCTCATTTTTTCAAAGCTTGGTTTTCTCTTTTTGAAAAATCATCCTTTCTGTTATTAAAAAATCACTTGGAAATTCAATCCCAATCCATGCTTTTTCAAAAGCCATGTTTCCTTTTCTTTTCTCAAAACATTTGGAAATTCATTCCAAAACCACTTTTTCTTACAAAACATTCCTTTACATTTCTTTCAAAAACCTTTTGGAATTCATTCTTCCAAAATATTTCCATTTCCAATATTTGGGATTTCTTCCCAAAACACACTTTCAAATTCACATTTCTGACCAGATCCAGCCTAAAACACAATGCCCCATTGGGCTCAAAACCAAATCATAAACACTGACTGGCAACTGGTTAAAACATCATAATTTCTTTTCAGGATTTTAGGACCATTTCATTAGTCCAATCCTGACCAAATCACATTTCACTTTCTATATTCATTTCCACTATTCTTTACTGTTGTTACCTTGATCAGGGGTAACCAGGCACACAAGCAGTTGACGAGGACATCTTTCCCCTACCTTCCTGCACTGCCGCGATGAAATTCCCCGTGAGGGATGTCACCGCCCCGGCCAACCGGCCTCAATTTCATTTTCATAAGTGCACGGGGATACGTCTCTATTTGACGCCCTAGTCGGTGACCTGAACAACTAGGTCCAATGACCCAGGCTCAGCCTACATCGTCGGTGACTGAAACAACTAGGCTCAAAAGCTCAGGCTCAGCCTACACTGGTATGAGCTCGGCAACCACATTATCAGTGTTCCATTTCAAAACCATTTTTCATTTCATTCCATTCTTCTCGTTGCAAGACTCTATTTCCTTGCAATACTTGACCCTCTACTGAGGTCCCAACTCAAGCCATGAAAACCATGCTTAAAGTCATAAATTGGGTCTCATGCCCAAAACCACATAAAACCATCTTTTTCATTCATTAATAGGGTCTAAAACCCAAAACCACACCCAAATCCATTTGTTTGGGGTTCCACATGCCTCCATGTCATTACATAGGGAAACATCATTCATATAAATCCATCATACCATTAAAACCATTTAACATTCATTAAATTCACATTTTTACATTCCAAGTTCAGGGCAAAAATGGCATACCGAATTTTCAATTCGGTATTCCGAAATTCCCTGTTTCAGTATACCGAAAATTATCGGTATGCCGAACCCCCTGTTTCGGTCGACTGGGTGTTTTCATTTTGCTAAAATCAAGTATTTGGCTTAATCTGTCAGGATTTCGGCATACCAAATTCCTCACAGACCGGACACACACTTGTTCCGTAGCGGTGGAATTCGCCCAAAGTGGGAGTCCCGATCGGACCCCCCAAACATACACCAACAATTTCCATAAAATCATGGGGTATCGACCCTCAAGTCTACTTCAAAACAACTCAAACCATTCATGATTCCATCAACCACACAGTTCAAACAAAAATCAAAAGGGGAAGGTTCTCAAGAACAACTACTGTAGCCTTCAACCCCAAAATCACACTTTCCCTAGAAACATCAATCCCAACCGCATGATCTCTACATTCTCATGCTATACATCACATCTCCATTCATTCCATGATTTTTCTATAATTTAACATGCATTATCTTGATTTTCCATGCCATTTACCTACTGTTAACAAAACGCTAAACAAAGGGAGGGAAAGGGGTCGCGTACCTGGCTCAGCCCTCCGACGACCCTTACCACACTCCGGCAAGCCTCCTCGTGCCGGAGGAACACCACGAGCAGCTCACACCACCTCCTCAGTTGCGCCCACTCCTCTTTCTCTTCTCCTCTCTCGGTCACCTTGTCCTCTCTCACATGCCTCAACCTCCCTTTATCTGGAACAATATTCCTTTAATCTTGACTTAGTCCCCAAGCAAGAGGAATTGGTCTCTATCAAGCAGAGGCCACAAGAAACATTTGGGGAGTATCTTGGACATTGGCACTCCTTGGCTTCACAAGTCAAAGATAGACCCTCCGACGAGGAGTCTATCGAGATTATAATCCTAGGATCACAGCTAGCGGTCGGGGCTCTGCTTAGCATCCAACTTGTCACCACTTTCTCGGTACTGCTTCGGGCGGGCGCCAGTGTTGAGAGCTCACTACGCGGCTGTAGTTTTCCAGCACTCTCTGCATTTGCCAAATAGGCCACTACCTCACATAGTGGCCCTAGCAGCAGCAACAACAACAACAACACCAATCCACCCCGAAGGCGAAATCCCTCCAAAAATACAGTTTCTTATATCAGATCCCCTACTACTCCGGTAAATGTCTGCCTGCCCCCGCAACGCCAAGTAGTGTATGCACCCACACCTACACCTAGAGCACTGCATGCATCACACATTACCCCATTGCCACACCAGTATACCCTAATCTACCGACCAAGACGCACCCACCGTTGGCACATCCATAGCCGAAGCGACAATACCGTGACAGGTGCCACTATACCCTGTTAGTGGAGCCTTTCAGCATGGTATTTCCCAAGGTCGCATCCCTACTAAGGCTGCTTGAGGTGCGCCCTCTGCCTAATCCGCTTCTTGCCTGGTATAATGCCAATGCGTTCTATAATTTCCATCGGGTGGCCGGTCACTCAACAGATAATTATTTGACACTCAGGGACGCTATCCAGGATTTGATTGACCAGAGGGTCATAGTGATTAATACCCAGGCAGTCGGCCCTGCACACACACCAGTGGCCGCCCCAGCATAGCCAGCACACCCCAGCATAGTCAGTCAACCCTTGCCCCAGCATTCATCTTCGGGAGCACCGGGTTCCTCGGGAGTCAATTTTGTTTCTTTTGCTTCTTCTTCTTCTTCTGAGTTTTTCTCTTCCCCTATCCGTCCAATCGACTTGATTCATGATGAGTCATCCCCTTTTCCCCACCAATTGTATCGTTTTTTCCTTGGCAATTCCGAGGAATCTATTCATGTGATCCGTCCGGTTGTTGAGTCGGAGTATCCTGAGGCACCGCCTATTGTGTATACCTAGCCACCAACCCCAATCTATTTATCTACCTGGCCCCAATCTAGGCCAAGTAAGCCAGCACATCCTCAGGCCCATCAGTACCCTTACCAATACTCCCAAAATCCTTAGGTTTATCCTCCTACTCACTCATATTCTTTAAACACCCCTGTACAGTTAGCAGCCCGCCCCCCGGTTATTGTTACTTTGACCCACGACACGCATCGTGTTCCTTACAATTATGCCACAGGAATGTGTGTAGAAGTGACACGATTGGGCAAAGTATACAAACCCCCAACAGCTAGGCCTAATCCCCCAATTTTGACTCCTAACCAATTGAAAGCCCAGCCATCTAGGTCACCAGCACCTGTAGCAGCAGCCCCTGTCCAGCTTCAAGCACATTCTCCTCAACTGCCATGTCTAGAGTAGCACCACCCAATCCTACCACTAGAAGCCAACCTTCAGCTGACATCACTACCCAGCTTAAGAAGGTTAAAGCCGATATTTCCATCTGGGACATAATCCATACATTGGCTGAGTGTAGAGAAGCCTTCCTCAGGGTTTTTCAGTCTGCCCGTGTATCACGGACTATAAAGCCTGCTACCCTAGAAAACATGGTAGGAGTGATAGCGGCGCCTCAAGTTATCTCCTTCTTTAGCCTAGAGTTACCTCCTTCCGGCACCAATCATAATTCCCACTTGTTCATCACAGCGCAGTATCAAAGCTTCCACATCCCCCTCACATTGGTGGACAATGGAGCAAGCCAAAGTGTCTGCCCCTTGCGCACAACAAGTGCAATAGATTCAAGTCCGAGGACATTACACCGGCTGTGAAAGGGATGACAGCGTTCGATAATAAGCATCATGATGCACTTGGAGTCCTGATCATTCCCTTGACTATAGGCCCTGCTCGCTTCGATGTAGAATTCTACGTCGTAGACATCGAACCCTCTTTCAATCTTTTGCTTGGACGCCCTTGGCTTCACAAGCATCAAATCATTCCTTCAACCCTCCATCGTATGATTAAGTTCTGCTGGGATGACAATATCGTTGTTGTCCTGGAAGAAGATATGGAGAAGGTTGAATTTGTCTCTGCCATTACCCAAACCATCCACTTCGAGCCTAAACCTTCCAATGTCCTCTATCGGGTTAACCGGTTTGAGCCGGTTAATTTCATTCTACCCTCAGAGCTTGCCGGCCATTTGGCCACTTCTGGCAACCCCCATTTGATGGTCGACAATTTGTGTCGCAAATGGGGATACGAGAAAGGATCACCTCTGGGGCTTTATTGCCAAGGAATCACCGAGCCGATCAAGGCCGAAGAATGGATTGAGCGAGACGATTTGGGTTATGAGTGGTGCTACCAGAGGAAGAGATTGCAACGCCATGGTAAGTCTTCCAAGATGATTATTCCACGGAATTTAGCCAACTTTATTAGTGTAGGCATTATGGATCCGAATCGCAGTTCATATGCAGTGTTAGCGCCATCAGCTTGGGTCTGTCTAGAGGATTCATATCAGGACAGCGGCCAGCTCGAGACAGAGCAGCAGGGTACAGAGCAGGAGATCATGTAGAACAGTGGTTAGACAGAGCAGTCAGCAGTCCAGATAGTGGTCCAAGAAACAGACTCAGATGATGACATCGGGGATCTGGACCTCTTATTCCAGGAGCAGCTAGATGTGCTTGCATAAGACCTAGCAAAGCATGATCGCATAAGGAAGGGGCAAAGCAGTTGCCACATCAACACTAGCAGAAGCACCAGTACCACCCCAGGGCCAGGTTTCAGTTATGGTCCTGCAAGAGACAAACAGAATGGATGCTAGACCAATGGAGTTAATCTCCTTTCAGCCGGGAGGCGGGTCTAGCTGGTATTGGCAGTATAAGCCTTACCTAGAGGGTGAGGATCAAAACCTTGAATAAAGCACGAGTGGGACAGGCGACAGCATTCTCACCAACCTACAGCAGAGCAGCCGCCAGCAAGTAGAATTTTGTACAGCTAACAGAAAGAAAGAAAATACCAAAAAAATCAAAATCCAAAAACAAAAATAAGGAGGCATCAGCATCAGAGGCAGGGACTCCCAGCTCCCTGGATCATCCAGACTAGGAAACCGAAGAAGTAGCACAATGCCGATACAAAAACACGAAAGTCACTGTGACTGTCATTAAGCGCCATCAAGGAAAGTCCGATCCAGACTAGGAACCTACAAAAGCACGAATCCCATTCTTTGATAATGACCCAGAAGGCCCAAACCTTCATGTAGAAGAGAGTGGCCTGAGCTTATCAAAAGAAAGTCCGACCCAGAAACTTTGAACCGAGAGACTTGGTCTTGCGTGCCATCCATTTGCCCGATGCACGGGGAAAATTTAGGCCTAACCGGTGCGGACCATTTGTGGTCAAGGAGGCCCTGTCTGGAGGTGCAATCATTCTTGAAGGTATGGACCATAGAGAGCAGTCAGAGCCTGTCAATGCCTCCTACTTAAAGAAGTACTACCAGTGACTCCTAGTCAATCCTAAGCCTTGCACCGTGAGCCATGCATTTTCATGTTTCTTCTTTTCGCCTACTAATAATTTAGGTTATTGCATCCTAGCATAACATGAATAATCACCTACACTTTTTGCACAGCATTATCATTGCCCGATGAGGAAAATCAGAAACCTGCCAGCTTAAGACGAGTCCAGTCCTCCTCACGTGTCACTACCTTTGAAACTTAGGATGTGAGGGAGAAATTTCAGTAAAATGATCGAAATGCACAGATTCCTAGGGAACCTACACCTCCAAAGGGAGTAAAAATGTTAGGTATAGAGAGAGTGCAAGCAATAAAGAAAAATATCGACTCTGGAGCATAAAAGAAATAAGGAGACAGAAGTAGTAGACAGAAGCTAGCTCCACTGAGAGAGGCATACAGGACGACCATATCCCTACCTTATAACTTGGAGAGGAGTTGAAGCATGCACCTATAGATCCTACAAAGGGATTAGCCACCCCTTTCATATCTAACAGAAAGAGCAGCCACCCCCTCAGCTTAGGTGTATATTACCTCCAAGCAGGAATAGGTAAGTCAGCATGCCTTTGAGGGAGAAAAAGAAATATGAATCCTTAAAAGAGTAGGTGTAGGGCCCAATATTTTGGCATGAAGTCCATAATATCTGTAGGAGAGCTACGAATAAACCTAAGTTTCTAGGTTAGTGCTACATGAGCCGAGGACAGTTTCATTTCTTACAGCAGGCAATACAGGTTTCCTCGGCACTGAGGGCACCATTATCTATTAATCATGCATTAATCATGTCTCTACATTGCACTTTTTGCATAAAATCTTAAATCCAGCATATTTGCATATCACTTTGCAGGGCATTTGGCCATATTCCGACTAGGGGCATGCCAGCTGCCTTTTTGAGTAGTAATATGGGCAAATAGGCATTTGACTAGGGGCATGTTAATCGCTTCTTTAGTTGGAAGGATCTATGACCAGTGGCATGCCAGCTAAATTAATCTTGGAAGCAGTTCTACGAAACAAGCACAAGCAAGTCAAGATAACATTAATGCAAGCAAATTTTTATTATGGTCCATCATTGATACAAACTTTGCTAATCAACTCTTGGCCTCTTGGAACTGCTAGCCCCTGTGAAGTAAGTGCCACTAGGTGGTATCTCGCTTATGGGCCATGTCTCTCTTATTTAAGCTTCGTATTCCACTGTACAACCAGAGCCCTCAGTAATGGCAAGATCGGAGGATTTGATGCCAGCACGCGTCTTATGGGCCAACTCTGAAGTTGTTGCGTTTGAGCCAACAATATATCTTTTATAACGGTCGGGACTGGGACTTTGCTCAATAGAGTCCTGGCAGAAGCCGAATTGACGAAGAACTCGGACAGGGTGATATTCTACGCCGCCTGTAAGTCCGGGAAGAACCACTAGCCGCATGTCCCTAGCATTAAAAAAGGCAGTAAAAGTCCTTGAAGCCAAGGATATAATGCACCATGTTACCATGTCCTCAGCGAGATTCCGCAATCTGTCACACAGCTCATGCACACCTGGAACTGACCTTGAATGATGAATGCGGCTATATGCTTCAAATGCAGAAGGCTAAGGGCACAGAACCTTCACTCCCATATGAGCAGCAAACCAAACCTGGCAAAAATGGGTTGCATAGTTAAGATAAGCACAGTGGAGTATTTGAATAAAATGGTCTGCTTACTTGCACTAGGGCGCCACATCCATGGAAATGCCGGGAGTGCTTCAGTGCCCAGTCCAAACCGACATAAGTCTCTACAAGGAGAATAGGAGTAAGATCAATTTGGCGAATAACCATTGCCCAGGCTACTTCCGCCACCTCAATAGCCACAGTCGTCCGGCCATGGCTAAAAATAAGCTCCCCAAGGAAGCACAACACAAAACTATGAAGCCACAGGATGCCTAGACAGGAGCAGGCGCTGATAATCCCATCAAAATAATCTAGGCGCACCATGGTAGTAGACCCATCTCTGCAGATACGGTTCTTTTCACAGACGCTTCTGGTCAGGCCAGTCAGTCGACTCAGAACTGAAACGTAGTTGTTGTGGCAGGTGAAGACAAGAGTAGACATGAATGGTGACAGGCCACATATCCGTCTGACCTCCTCCAACGTCAGAGTCATTTCTATCTGCCAGAAGCGGAAAACTTGTAAAGCTAGCTTCCAAAATCGAGCCACGGCGCAGAGTAGATGCCAGTTCACCTCCACTTTAGCTATACTTAAAAGTGAGGAGGATATGCCCCAAATCCGTAGTTGTTCGCGATCTGTAGCTGTTAAAGCATCAATCCAGCCGCGCAGAGCATCTGAACAATGTCTTGGCGTCACCATGGTGGGATAACTCTGTGGCCACAAATTTGGGCCAGATATGGCAGTAAAAAGAGCAAAACTTGACATAAATATGAGGCAAACGGAGTGATCCAATAAAATATGATCTTGATATTAATACAAATCGAAAAGTATGCTCAAGAAATTTCATCTTGTTGTAAAACAGAGATAACGTGGCAAAAAACGAAATTTGTGTTTTGTTTTCATAGAGCAAGGCAAGAAAAAAATCAGCAAAGCATCCACATACCATTGTATTAGCACAGTCGGAGTCCAGAACGGATCAGAGAAGATACTACAAGCAAAGTTCTGAAGATTTGAGGTGTTTGTAGAAAGAGGCGGCGGTGCATCTTGCTGGGAATGCGATGTTATAAGCAAGAGGTTTTAGCAAAAAAGGAAAGCAAGCTGACCATTTTCGAGTGGAGCACCAATATGGCGCACATCGGTGGCTCACGTAGGTGGCGCACCTTGACGACGCAAATAGACGGCGCACCAAGCAGCAAGAAATTTCAGCATCACCACCCCTAAAATTTGAACCTCGCCAAAACAGCACCATTCTCTGAAATCTGCGTAGAAAATTTCATACAGCATACATGAGCAATACCCCAAGAGAGGGGCGCATTCCAAAATTGAAATTTGTCATTTCCAAAGCATTCTTCAATGTTCCAATATCAATACAGGACTCGACTAAAGCAAAAAAAACTTAAGGTATCTATCCCTCGTCTGACTCCTCCTCGTCGGATGACGCCTCTTGGAAGCTCTTGGCCAGAAGACGGGTGCCTCGTCGAGTGATCCGGCGCGACCACTGTGCGACAACAGCATCCTGAGAACAGGCAGTAGAACTCCTAACCCTCTGGGAAACCTCAGTGTCTGAGCGATCCTCCTCAGACGCCTCCATGGTGAATTCCCAACTACTGGCTGCATTCACCTCATGAGCTGGGAAATCTTGCTGCAACATCGGGACCTGTGTTAGTAGTCTGAATTATTGAATGATATAGCAAAAGCAGAAAGAAAGAGAAAGGGATACCTGGATGATGTTGCGCCAGCGTAGTTCCTACAAAATTGCAAATATGTCAGGCATAATGTAAAAATGGCAATTCACAAAAAGTAAAGTTATACCCTCTTTCGTCGAATGTCAGCATAGAAGGCGCTGAATTGTTCTTCAAAGCCCTGTTGAATTATGGCGAATATCAAATTTATATAGATCATATGCATGGAAGTGTTAAGCAAAGATTATAACCAAGTACCTTGGCCTAGTCGGAAGCATACCACATCCCACGCTGGCTATCCTGCATAGCCTCCTCAAACAGATACGGCTTCCCGACTCGTCTGTACTAAGTCAGATAATTCGTGTAATTGACTTCTCGTAGGATACGCCTGTCCTGGGAGGCAATAGCTATCGCATGCTGACTTCTGGCCACAGAACGGGTAGAGGCTGGGCGATCCATATCGGCAGGAGGAGGGGCAGGAATGCAAAATTCATTCAAAAATTGATGCCTCACGAGCCCCGGGAGATAATATGCTGACTTCTTCATACAATAAAGCTTCACCTGCTTGTCCCTCAGCATGCGGCCAGAGTTCAAAGGTGCCCAGTTAAAGCCATCATATCTAGAGAATGGACATAGGTGAACCTGTTACAGAAACAAACAATTGTAAGCAAAGCAGGTAATGCAAGCATACAGAATTGAAGTCTAATAGCAAAAACTTACATCTTCAAGCTCTACCAGGTCAAGCAGAAACCGGTAGGACTTGTAACTATAAACCCCTGCGGCAACTCGATGGTCAGGCTCAACCCACTGGCGGGGAAGGGGCAGAAGCTCATCACGGAGGCGGCCGAAGCTATGCCCCCGTGTGATATGCTCCATAATCCAGTACTGGAAATAGCAGACAGAAGTCAGTTTATCAGATATTAAGAGAAGAGGAAATTTGTTTTGCAAAAATAATGAAAGTAAACACTCACAGTCAACAGAGGATATAATCCCACGTAGGAGCGACGCCCAAGCTTGACTATGTAGTCAAGTCCGCAGATCAGCCAGGTGTAACAGGCGCCAGCCCAGTCATAGTGGTCTAGATGCTCCAAATTGGTTAAATACGCTAACCAATCAGCATGAATACAGTATGCAAACGAGTCACAGAAGATCATTGCTAGCAAATCCAGCAGAAAATGCCAACTGGTCCCACTCTCTCAACCACCCCATAGTGATCATGTGTTTCCCCCAAGGTGGCTTAGGAGGAACACGGCCTAGCTGCACAGGAGCAAGGTGTAAGCCATGAGTAGTTTCACTTATGATCGGCTCATCGCCAAAGGGGTGGCCATTTAGCAGGGCCCACTGGTCGGGCAAGATGGTCAGCTTGCGGAATGGAAAATGAAAGGTGTGTGTCTCAAACCTCCTCCTCTCCACTGGAGCCCGAAAGAAGTTATAGTGCCCATGTATGACTGGAATACGTAGTAAGCCACCGAATGGAGACCGGTGACGGAGAAAATCCTACATAAACTCGGGCAGGCGATTGAAGTGGTCTAACATTGGGGCCCAATGACACCGCATTATTCGGTTTACGTCACCAGCCTGAAATTTTAAAAACAGAATTAATACCAAGTCAGAAAGCAATTTATAAATCATTAAGGCAAGAAATTACCCCAAAGTCGGGACCCTCGCAGATATGATGGTCACTTAGCAGCCGCCCCTCGAAATTGTCAGACTCTTGGAAATGCATTTGTCAGATAAGGCACTAGATTTATATGCACATTTTTCTTCCAGTTTGGGCTTACCTCAATAGGGACGGCCGGAGTCGAACTGCTGGAGGCACGTGACCTCAAAGAACTACCTCGCCGTCGGGAGTAAGAACAAGATGGCGTATCCCATGAGGACTGTGGAATCACCTCCTCGGGAATTGGATCATCCTACAAAAGTGCAAATATTACATGAAAACAAAAAGCAAGACAATGACATATGGAATCCAAACAAAGTCAGGCATGGCATTATAAGCAAAAACAGGCGAAATAGAATGGGCATGGCATTTAAATAAAGCATATGGAACATGGTGGCAGAAATAAATAGGCATACAGTTATGGCTCGGTGTTTCATGGAAATTGCGATTTATATGGCAATATTTTCTTGTTTAAATATGCAAAAAGGGAACATTCTGCAAAAACTATCATCTTTCTTAAAGCATGGTTTAGCAATTCATTAAAGCATGTGACCAATGTGGATTCAAAGCAGTTCATAAACCATACTTCAAATAGCATGAAAGATGAATCATGGCATTCAATTAATGGCACAAACAGTAGCAGGCATTTTTTGTACCCAAACCCATTACCACTACTCCAAAATCAGCACCACGGCAACCCATTGCCCATCATTCCAACCCCTACTACATGGCCAAGCCACAAACCCACCACACAACCAGCACCATCGCCTACCTATGACCAACCCATCTACCACCAAGAACCACCTCCGGAACCCGCAACCTGCACCCACACAGCAAACCTTTTTTAAGCCCATCACCCCCTTCCCGACCATCATCACCACACAACCAGCACCATCGCCTACCTACGACCAACCCATCAAAGCCCATCCGCGACCTCCAACTGCAGCTGTAGGCCAACCCATTGCCCACCTATCGCCGAAACCTACAGCCAACACGCCACTACGGCCAGCTCCACCAGTGACCCGCACCATTACTCCAGCCCGCTAGCATCTCACAGTTGCCAATCACACCAAGCCCCATGGCTAAACCATCTTAGCCCGCAACCATCACCGAGTTGCCATCCTAGCCGCCACTCGCGCAGCTCATCGGAGCTCACCAAGCCACCGGCCATCCATGACAAAGGGGCACACAAGCACAAAGCAAGATCAAGAAGGGAAGAGGAAATACCTCCGTCGGCGAG
This sequence comes from Posidonia australis, assembly GCA_024699735.1. Classification (NCBI taxonomy): domain Eukaryota; kingdom Viridiplantae; phylum Streptophyta; class Magnoliopsida; order Alismatales; family Posidoniaceae; genus Posidonia; species Posidonia australis. The sequence continues at coordinate 33,373 of JAMKQA010011719.1, forward strand.
CCTCTGTCCAGCCAATCCTGAAGAGTACGATCCATGCCGCCGCCGACCATGCTGCCGACGCACCTAGCCGACGCGCCAGAACCCCGCACCAGCCAAGAGCACCTCATCGGCGCACCTCCTACGCGCCGCTGCCGTGAAGAGTTGAGGGGGGGTGAAGAGAATGGGAGGAGAGATGAAGAGAAGAGAAGGAGAAGAGATGGGTTTCGTATGAGAAGAAAACAGAGAATGGGGAGGAAGATAAAGGGGCATACATATTAATGGGAAAGAAAATAAAAATATATATGTATGTATACATGTTGTTTTGAGATATGAAATCAAGTCAGGCAAAATAACAGTAGAACCATGGAGAGCCAAGCAGTACAAGCACATTTTATAATCCCAGTAAGCAGAAAGAAAAGAAGAATGCCCCTTGGCAGTTATGACATTTATCCAATGGGACCCTCTTATAAATAATTTAATAGTCGGGGTTCAAAATGCAAAATGGTGTTGGAAATTGCCTTTCGTCCCCTAGCACATCATAACTTGCACTCCAAGAGTAGAATATACAGTGTCAAGCACATGGCCGGCAAAATGCACCAGATGGGGTAATTTACAGAAAACCCCCTATGTTTCGCAAAACTGCAGAATAGTCCACAAAGGATGTGGGAAGTTTTGTTTGAAGCAGACGTTTGTTGATATACAGCAGAATGGTAATTCAGCAATCAGAAGGCTATCATGATTGGGCAATTTGCAATAAAGCCCTCAAGTTTTGGACATTTGCAAATAAGTCCTCACCTTTTGTAAACAATGCCACATTCAGTTGAAAATTCCAGCAAGATGAGATTGTATATGCATCTCAGTAAGAATGCCAGTTTCTACGCCACAGCATCAGCAACCAGCACATTTACAGTTCTGCCCTTCGAGGCACCATTGCCTTTTTCCTTCCTGGGGGACAGTCCAGGGATCATTGTTTTGATTTTTCAGGTTCTCCTTCCAAGTGAATGAGATCCTTTCAGCTTGTTGACTTTGACTGGGCGGTCAATGTCGTTTGCCACTTTTGAATTTTCGCAGGCGTGGAATCCAGCTTGTTGACTTTCACCAGGCAGTCAACGTCATTTGCCCCTTTTGGATTTTCGCAGGCGTGGAATCCAGCTTTTTGACTTTGACCGGGTGGTCAACGTCATTTGCCCCTTTTGGATTTTCGTGGGCGCGAAATCCAGCTTGTTGACTTTGATCGGGCAGTTAGCGTCATTTGCCCCTTTTGATTTTCACGGGCGCGAAATCCAACTTGTTGACTTTAACCGGGCGGTCAACGTCATGTGCCCCTTTTGGATTTTCGCAGGCACAGAATCCAGCTTGTTGAATTTGACCCGGCGGTCAACGTCATTTGCCCCGTTTGGATTTTCGTGGGCGTGAAATCTAGCTTGTTGACTTTGACCAGGCGGTCAACGTCATTTGCCCCTTTTGGATTTTCGCGGGTGCGAAATCCAGCTTGTTGACTTTGACCGGGCGGTCAACGTAATTTTCCCCTTTTGGATTTTCACGGGCACGAAATCTAGCTTGTTGACTTTGACCAGGCAATCAATGTCGTTTGCCCCTTTTGGATTTTCGCAGGTGCGGAATCCAAGTTGTTGACTTTGACTGGGCGGTCAACGTCATTTGCCCCTTTTGGATTTTCACGGGCATGGAATCCATCTAGTTGACTTTGACCATGCGGTCAATGTCATTTGCCCCTTTTGGATTTTCACGGGCGCGAAATCTAGCTTATTGACTTTGACCGGGCGATCAACGTCATTTGCCCCTTTTGGATTTTCGTGGGCGCGAAATCCAACTTGTTGACTTTGACCAGGCGGTCAACGTCATTTGCCCCTTTTGGATCTTCACGGGCGCGAAATCCAGCTTGTTGACGTTGACCGGATGGTCAGGGTCCTAGCCCTTCTCTCGAATTTCCTTGGGCAGGAAATCCTGTGGCTTGACCTTTTGACCAGATGGTCAGGGTCCTAGCCCTTCTCTCGGATTTCCATAGGCAGGAAATCCTGTGGCTTGACCTGTTGACCAGATGGTCAGGGTCCTAGCCCTTCTCTCGGATTTCCTTGGGCAGGAAATCCTACGGCTTGACCTTTTGACCGGATGGTCAAGGTCCTAGCCCTTCTCTCAGATTTCCCCAGGCAGGAAATCCAGTTGCTTGACATTTTGGTTGAGCAGTCAAGGTCCTTATCCTTTCTCTTCTGGGTTTTTGCGGGTGCGGAATCCAGTTGTTTGACCCTCTGGCTGGGCGATCACGTTCCTTTTCTCTTTTGAGTTTTTGCAGGCGCAAAATCTCTTTGTTCGCCCTTGGTCCGTGCGGACAAGGCCTTCTTGTTTGACAAATGGTATGTTTGTCATGCTCGTCTTCCCCTTGGGCTGGTATCCCCAACTACTCGGTTGACAACCGTCATACTGTCTGGCGATCGGGTTAACAAGACTCAGCATGCTTATCATATCCCGTCTCTTTAGGTTGATAACCTCAATAATCGAGTTGATGAGTCCGACAACTTATCATTTACCTACCAGTAGTTCCCTTTGTGTGCAGGATTTTTGTGTATTTGCCTGTTACATCAGCACTAGCATCAGCATCGCATCATCTTGCAAGCACTCGTTCTTGTGTTAGCATCCACTTTGCATTGGCTTTCAGGATCGGCTCTTGCATTTCTTTTCGCATTGGCATCACATCCCCAACATTTAGATCAATAGTTGCACGCAATTCGCATTTGCATTTGCATTCGGCAACAAGTCATGACTTTCGGTGCATCCACCGGATAAGTGACTTACTGCCTATAGTAAACACCATCCTTCTGTAACCTTAAAATGGGGGTTTCTTGTCAACCCTGAGCATCGGTCTTGGTTCCTTTCGTCCCTCGACCTCGCTCAGGGAGGGGCATCTGTAGACACACCGATTTTGAGGTGACTCATAGATAAGCTTTCCAGATGTTGCTTTGGATGTGGCTAATCCTTGAATCCCATTAGCTAATCCCATCCCAAACCTACAGCAGGTCCACAGCCTAATTAGAAATTCAAACAGATAGGGGAGAGCACCACGTTAGAGCACCAAGCCAGAGCACCAATATTGAGCACCTAGCTTAAGCACTTAGCTAGCACACCACGCTAGAGCACAAAAGTGGCGCACTTAGTTGGAGCACCAAGCTAGCGCACCAAGCTGGCGCACAGCCACTTCTCAGGCTGTTGGCTGTTGGCTTTCCACCTCCCATGGTTGTTACCTCCACCAACGAATATGCCATGGAATCTTCCCAGGCTCTTCGTTTACAAGGCTGCTTGTATTCTCTAGGAGTTACCTTTGTGAAATTCCTATATAAAGACATCCATAGGCAACTATTTGGGCCCCTTGCCTTGATGATCTGAACTGATCTTATCATCTTAAGAAGATCTAGTACGAGCTATCTGCTGTTTTCTGCAATCCACTCTCTTTTCTCTCAAGCACTCCCTTATATTTTTGAGCATTGCCAGCCCTTCCAAAGAAAACAAGGATCTCATTATCTTTGATATCTCAAGAAGGAACACCTTAGGAGGTAGGTCTGCTCTTTCCCTTCTTCTTTAATTTTAGTTCTTGCACCAAGATAAAGCATGCCTTGAACATAACATATAATCTGATTTTTTTTTGCAGTTTATATAAGAGATTTTATGATAAAATGTTGATTTCATGTACAAGATGTCTTACATGTAAGATACATATGTTTAAAATATGCATCATGTAATTCCTATGAGTGGTTTTATTATTTTCCTTTTCACTAGGATCCATGATCCATGCATACACATGCTAGGATATGCAATAAACATGTTCTTTACATATTCACAACTTACATATGGGCTGTCAAGTTTATCTTCTCACACATGTTCTGCAAGATTTCGTATAAGCATTTCTGCCATAAGCCCATGATTTATTTTTCTTTCGAATCAAATAAAAAGAAAGGTTTCTGTGCGTTTTCATCTCATCATATTTTTATTTCTATCATCCGCATAACTAACCTAGTAAAAAAGAAATCACCTGTCTCTAAATCTGAACCAGAATTCTGAATCAGATTGCAGTCTGATCCAGATTTTCTGGGGAGCACCATCCTGGCGCACTAGAGTGGCACACCAAAGCAGAGCACCACTCGGGCGCACCAGTCTGGTGCACCAGACTGGTCAAAGAATAAATCACCCTATTTTGCATCCCCATCTGCATGTTTTCCCGAATAGTTTTGAGTCAGATCCTTTCAGTGGCGATTCCTTGGTATTTCATGATTGTGCATACATGGTTTCAGCTTCAAACAATGTTGATTTCTAAGTCATTTTACCCTTTGGATTTTCCGTCCATGGTTCAAAATCTAGTAGGCTGATTGCACTTTGCTCCCCTGTGGAGATTCTATGCATTAGCCCATGATCCTGGGACATGGCTGAACCATCTTTTCATTCAGCATAAGTCGGATGTGAACTTGTGTGAGGCTATTAGCCCTTGAGCACAAGATCCATGAGCTTCTCATACTTGCATGTCTCTCATTTTTAAAGGATATTTTCCTTTTTTACAAGGACTTTACATTGCATAACTTTATGAAACACATTTATATGATATTGCACTGCATGGCTTTCTGGTATTTTCCTTGACACATCTTTCTGGCTCACACAAGAGCACATAGGTGGCGCACCAGACTGAAGCACCAGTCGGGCACACCTAACAGGCGTAGAAGCCGATTCTTAGTAGCACACAACAGGTTTTCATTTGGTTTTTAGCATGATTTCTTGCTTCGATTTGCTTTTAGTTTTCTCTGGCTTTCTTCTTAGATATATCAGGGAAGACCCTTTTCTGTTTTTAGCCATTTCTATGCATGTTAGATCATACATTGCATGTAGTAAAGCAAGGATGAAAAATCGCTCAAAATACTAGATCCTTGATCTCATTTATGCAATATCTTTGCATCGCCACTTGACCCAATATATGAGCGATACATCGGAGCACTAGGACACACCCTGCACTTCATGTACCCTTATTTTAGCATAAGACACCACTCACTTAGCATGGCATGGCATATCGCCCTCGGGCGTACAGTAAAGGCTGAAAAGCCGACATTTCATGTAAGCAAACGAGAAACCTATAGAAAGACCGATTTATTGGGCGCACGAGGGTGCCTAACCCCTTCCTCGTGCATAACAGGGATCCTTACCCATTTCTGGTTTGAGACCTTCTTTTCCATTGGCTTATGTTGCATGATTTGAATATTTTTAAAATGGTTTTCCTCGTCTCCCATTTTTAATAGACTAGGTGGCGACTCCTGCATTTTTATTTTATATTTTTACCGTGACTTTGCCGATTCTCGTGTATTTGGCCTTTCGTGCCATGTCCCAAGGCTGTCGTCGGCATGGTTACACACACATTATCCACATTCACATCCCAGCATTTCGTCTACATTGGATTTTGCATTTGCATTTCGGTAATGGGACTTGACTTTCAGTGCATCTGTTGAATAAGTGACTCAACGCCAATAGCTAATGCCACTCTCCCGTGGGCTTCAAGTGGGGTTACTTTGTCAACCTTGAGCATCGATCTTGGATCCCTTAACCTTTCTCAAGAAGGGACATCTATAGACACCGTGGTTTTACAACCACTTATCAGTGGATCCCCTGAAAGAGCTAACTTCGGTTGTGATAACGCATTCCCAATTCCCAAAACCAATCCCACACCTAAAACATACTCAAAACCACTAGCCAAGGCCCATTCATGGTCTAGATGCTCGATGGATGGGCCAGGACCCATGCAAATAGGCTCTACAATAGGTCAACTAGGTGTACCATCACAGATTACCTGTGTCAGTGGTGTCAGCCAAAGGATTAAGTTGTCCTTTTACCAAAGAGTACACTTGATTCTTGCTTCTCATTGACTCACATGGATCAGGGCATGATCTACTTTATATATGGACCATGACACCCTCCATGCCAATTCTAATACCCATCTAATCCTTAGGCAATCAATCCTAACCACTCATCCCAAGTTTGTAATGCCCCCAATTTCCCTCAAAAATTTAAACAAATTAAATTACAGGAAATTAAAAGCTAACAGTAATATCTAACAACCAAGAATCTGTGTGTGCAACAACGAGACTCCAAACTATGTGCACTAAATGCTAACAACCGTTCGCCTACACCTGCAACCCAAAAATCACAAGAAAACAGCGTGAGTGACAAAAGTCACCAAACACGCATCCCACAAAATGGCAAAAACAAAACTATAATTATTTTCCTTTTAAGAACCATTTCGCAATCATTTTCTCTAAATCCACCAAAAATCAACAACTCATGCCTAACAGGCCAAAAACCATGAAACAAAACCCTATCAGGCCCAAACCACAAGCAAGGCCCTTAATGAAAAAAACCACACACAATGAGTCGGGAAGCCCGACGCCAGGCAACCAACTCTGACCACAAGCAGCCACCAAGATGCACTACACTACCACGGTGAAGCTACCTTATGCAGGAGTGATCACCGTCCCACGATTCTCTCTCATGGAGAACCCTCACAAAGCCAACCCTTCTTGGGAAGACAGTCTTGTCTCTCATGACACTACCAACTAAAGGGTACATGTCCCACCCACACCAGCCACCATAGGGTGCACCTTCTCACGGCATCCTCCACAAGGTACTTAAGAGGGAGTCTCATACCTCCACACCTAACAACACCTGACCCTCAGTGCTCACGGTGACAGTAGGAGTGTCATACCTCCCTATCATGCCACAAACATCTCAACCTGCGAACCACAGCCCTAGCCTTGAAACGCTCGTCAAGGAGTCTCATACCTCCAACACTCAGCAAATCTCGATGTAACCATGCTGTCGAGGATGGCAAAAATATGTATGCCAAAGTCGGCAAAGCCACGGCAAAAATGAAATGATGCAAAATGCAGGAGTCGCCACCTAGTCTATTAAAATGGAAGACAAGGAAAACCATATAACATGAAAATCATGCAAAACAATAAAAGAAAAGTCTTCGTAAAGCAGAAATGCGGGTAAGAATCCCTATTACGTACGAGGAAGGTGTTAGGCGCCCTCGTACGCCCGATAAATCGGTCTTCTATTGGTTTCTCTTTTGCTTATGGAATGTCGACTTTGCAGCCTTTGCTGTACGCTCGAGGGCGATATGCCATGCCATGCTAATGCGTGTGGTGTCTAAAATATGAGTGCATGATGTGTAGGGGTGTGTCCTAATGCTCAGAATTATCACTCGTACCGTGGGACCAATATTGATGCATGAATATTGCATAATAAGATCAAAGATCTAAAATCTCGAGTGAGTTTTCATCCTTGCTTTGCTATATGCCTAATGCAATCTAAAATGCATGAAGAATAGTTGAAAACAGAGCTGTGCCTTCCTAGTGCATCAAGGAAGAAAGCCAAAGAAACCTCAGAAGCGAAACGAGTCGAGAAAGCATGCCAAAACATATAAAAGCCTACTGTGTGCTACTGAAAGCAGGCCACTGTGCCTGTTTGGTGCGCCAGACTGGTGCGTCAGTCTGGTGCGCCACCTATGTGCATCTAGGTGGGCCAGGAAAATGTGCTGGGGGAAAACAAGAAACCATGCGAAGCCAGAACACCAGAGAATGCATTCTGGAAAGGTATGCAGTATAAAATCATTCTGTAAAACTCAGAAATCATGTCTTTAAAATGAAAGAAATGCAATATGCAATATCTATGGACCTCATGCTCAAGGGCCAGTAGCCTCACACAAGGCCCCACCTATCTTATGCTAAATGAAGGATGCATGATTCAGCCATGCTACTGGATCATGGGCTGATGCACAAGGCTCTCCACGTAGGAGTAAAGTGCAAC
>JAMKQA010011720.1:0-25838 GCA_024699735.1 Posidonia australis
TACATAGACCTCTATTTCTTGATGCATGAGGTCATGGAAAAGTGCAGTCATCGCCCTTTGATAAGTTGCGCCCGCATTCTTGAGTCCAAATGGCATCAAGAAAGTTGGTAGCCGACAGCTTCTCGGTGGGCGTGTCCGCCTTTTAGCTCTCCAGACCATCTCCGCCAGCTTCTCGGATGATGTATTCATTCATTCTTCCTTGGGACGTCACCAACAGCTTCTCGGTGGGCATGTCCGCCTTTTAGCACTCCGGACCATCTCCCCAGCTTCTTGGATGATGTGTTCGTTCATTCTTCCTTTGGCCGTCACCGACAGCTTCTCGGTGGGCGTGTCCACCTTTCAGCTCTCGGAACCATCTCCGCCAGCTTCTCGGATGATGTGTTTGTTCATTCTTCCCTGGGTCGTCACTGACAGTCTCTCGGTTAGCGAATCCGCTCCTCAACACGGACAATCACTGCCAGCTTCTCAGTTGATGTGTCCGTTTGTCATCCTCCTGGATCGTCACCGACAACCACTCGGTCGGCGAGTCCTCTCCTCGGCACTCGGACCATCACTGCCAGCTTCTCAGTTGATGTGTTCGTTTGTCACCCTCCTCACCCGTCACCGACAGCCTCTCGGTCGGCGAGTCTGCTCCTCAGCACTCGGACCATCACTACCAGCTTCTCAGTTGATGTGTTCGTTTGTCCCGCCTCGCCTGTCACCGACAGCCTCTCGGTTGGCGAATCCGCTCCTCAGCACTCGGATCATCATTGCCAGCTTCTCAGTTGATGTGTTCGTTTGTCACCCTCCTCGCTCGTCACCGACAGCTTCTCAGTCGACGAGTGCGCTCCTCGGCACTCGAACCATCACTGCCAGCTTCTCAGTTGATGTGTTCATTTGTCATCCCTCCTTACCCGTCACCGACAGCCTCTCGGTCGTCGAGTCTACTCCTCGGCACTCGGACCATCACTGCCAGCTTCTTAGTTGATTTCTTCGTGACAAATGTAATGTCGTACTTGGATAGCAGCACCTGCCATTTCACACATTGTCCCACTAATGCCAACTTTTGGAACAAGTACTTCATGGGGTTGTGTCGGCATAAGAGAAGGACTCGATATGCCATCATAGAGTGTCTAAGGCATTGGGTGGCCTACACAAAGGATAGGCAGATCTTCTCAACGGGGCTATACCTGGCTTCGCAATCGTTGAACTTCTTGCTCAAGGACTGCGCCAATGGAGTACTGAGTGGTGGAGAGATATAGCAATAGAGGCCATCCGGGTGTGGGTGGAACTAGGACAGGAGGTTTTGCGAGGAGCTGTTTGATTTTGTCAAAGGCGGCTTGACACTCTTCATTCTAATGGACCTACGTGTTCTTTCTTAATAGCTTGAAGATAGGCTCACAAATAGGGGTAAACTATGCAATGAACCAACTGATATAGTGTAATCGGCCTAGTAAACTCCGAACATCCTTTTCAGATGCAGGGGGAGGCATGTCAATGATGGCTCTTGCTATAATAGGGTCAACCTCGATTTCCCTTTGACTGATGATGTATCCTCGAAGCTTGACAGAAGACACCCCGAATATGCATTTGTTGGGGTTAAGACAAAGCTTATACTTTCTGAGGCGGTCAAACAGCATTCTCAAATAGATTAAGTGTTGCTCGGGCTCTTTAGATTTGGTAATCAAATCGTCTACATAGACCTCTATTTCTTGATGCATGAGGTCATGGAAAAGTGCAGGCATTGCCCTTTGATAAGTAGCGCCTACATTCTTGAGCCCAAATGGCATCAAACGATAATAGAATAATCCATAGGGGGTGATGAAGGATGTCTTTTCCATATCCTCCTAGGCCATTCTGATCTAGTTGTATCCTGAGAAGTCATCCATAAACGATAACATTTTGTGTCTGGCGGTATTATCCACCAAGACATCTATATAAGGAAGTGGGAAATCATCCATGGGGCTAGCCTTGTTGAGGTCTCTATGGTCAATGTACATACAGACCTTTCCGTCTTTCTTTGGCACTAGGACAACATTTCCTAACCATTCTGGGTATAGCACCACCTTGATGAAGTTCACCTTGTGTTGCTTCATGATTTCTTCCATGAGCTTCAAGATCCATTGGGGTCACCATCTCCAGAGTTTTTGCTTGCTGGCCTCTCGATAGGCTTCAGGGGTAATGTGTGTACCACCACTTCGACATCCAGGCCAACCATGTCGTCGTAAGTCCATGTGAAGACATCTGTGTATTCTTTCAAAAATGCTATGAAGTCTACCCTAGCATATGGTGATAGCCTAGCACTGATGAGTACCTCTTTGACATCCTCTATTGTGCCAATGTTGACCTATTCAGTTTCTTCCTCGACATGCATATTTAGCCTCTCTAGATCATTGTCATGGGGATGGAATTTAGGTGCTTCATCATTTTCATCTATGTCATCATCCTCTTCTTCATAAGTGATGAGCTCTGATAGGATTTCTTCTTTGAAAGTTGGATCAGTGATGTTAAAGGAGAGGATGTGCTCTGATTTCTACCGTTGACGGTGCTTCATGATGGTCACATTGACTTTGGTGTTCTTATATCTGCACTGTGTGACCTCTACAGACTGGTCGGGTTGATTTGTTTCCTCTGCTATTGATGCTATTTTTTGATCTTTTGAGTTTTCTAATTTTTTTGGTTTTTCTGGGTTTTCTGATTTTTTTGTAGTATGTACAAGGGGTGCTACAGACTAGCAGTTGTACTGCTGCTGACTGTTTGGAATGGTGTCGCCTTGCTTTCCTCCTGAGCCTAACTTGGGGTCTTTCTTTTTTGTCCCTCACCTTGCTTAAGGTGAGGCTTCGGCTGTGTGTACCATCTAGACCCAATTCCCGACTTCAAAGATATTAACTCTAATGGTCTAGTGGGTTCTAATTGTGACTCGACCAAAACCATGATGGATGAATGGTCTGGCTACTGATGGAGGGTTGTTCGCTCTGATCTTGACACTTTGGCCTTTCCTTTTCTCAACCTCTGAAGCTCGGCTGTGTCTTCAACTCATATTGACTATTGTTCTTGAAACAACAACTCTAAATCACTAGCTTGATCGCTCAACTGAATTGCGCTGCTAATTGTTTTGTCTTCTTTTGAGATGCAATCAAGATAATGGATGGCACTCTACTCTGTCACTGACTTATCTAGACAATGGGCCTGTGCTGGCTGGACTTGAGACCACTGTAAGTGATGTCCATGACTAGCTGACTACACTGATTTATTTGCTGGCGTGATTGCTTGTAAGACTATTGCTGCAGGACTCGTTGTTGGGGCGACGATTGATGCTACTAATGTGATTGCAGGCGGTTGAGGATGTGGTTGCATAATCTGATGTCAGCTTTTCTCTACAATGGCCTGGCTTTGATTAGGATCAATTATCCCTACATTGACAAAGTTAGTGAGGCCCGATGGAATAAAGATCTTCTTGTACCTCCTAGTGCGTGAATATGTGTCTTTGTGCGGCTGCCATTCACAGCCTAGTCCCTCGAACTCTCTCCTTTCCTCAGCCTAGATGGGCACAGAGATTCCCTGGCCGTGTCGCCTGAGTGGTGCTCCTTTCTTATATCCCTATTTGTGACATATGTTTTCGACCATTTGAAGGGGATTACTACGAACAGTCAGTTGACTGATGTGCTCGAATGCTGGAATGTATTTGATTGGCTCGAAACAATTGACTTAGAGCATGCCATCAGATGGCATGGGGTCAAACTGAATGGTTTGGAGTGAGACAACAGAGACTGACTTGACCTTTTCTTTGTCAAAGCCTTCCACCATGACAACAACTACGTCGTTGCCCCAATGGAACTTAACCATACAATAAAGGGTCGAGGGGATCACTTGATGCTTATGCAATCAAGGGCGCCCAAGCAGGAGATTGAAAGTAGGCTCTAGATCCACAATATAGAACTTGACATCAAAGACTACATGCCCTATGGTGAGAGGAATAACCAACATCCCTAGCACATCGTGATGCGTGCTATCAAAAGCTATCATTCCCTTTATGGCTGGTATGATATCTTCGACTTTGAATTTGATTTTATTTACTATGCACACAAGGTAGACGTTTAGGCCCACGCCGTTATCAACCACAGTGAGGGGAATTCTAAAGCTTTGATATTGCACTATAATGAATAGGGGCTGGTTATGATTGATTTTATTAGAGGTAATTCATCACTAGAGAAAGAAATGACATATGGCTCTGTGATCATGCCCACCATATTTTCAAGAGCAGACGGCTCAATGGTGTGGGAGACGTGTGAAGCCTGAAAGACATTGAGGAAGGCCTCTCGATGTTTAGAAGAAGTATGGATGAGATTCCAAATAGAGATGTCAGCCTTAACCTTCTTTAGTTGAGACGTGATATCGGTAGAGGGTTGCTCCTGCCTGGTAGAAGTGGTAGGGACTGAACAAGGGGCCATCATGGAGGGTTGTGTAGCTGACTGGTGAAGGGTAGACGCTGAACGTTCAGGCTAGGCTGCTAACACTGGTGGCCTATACACCCTCCCTGACCTGGTGACCTCTACGCACATCTCCATGTCATAATCATAGGGTACACGATGGATGTCTCTTGTCAGGTTGATGACCAAAGGGGTACATGTTGCTAGTTCCAGCAACATTGATACTAGGTTGATTAAGAGGTGGTTTGGCTAGATAGGATGCTGGATAGGATAAATATGTGTTGGTCGGGCGAGTAGGAAAATAGGCACCTCAAAGTGTGGGGTCGACGGTGCGACAGTACAGTCCGCCTTCGTGGTAAGCCGTACCATGTGGACTACTAACACTGAACTAGCATGACCCAAACGATATAGACGGGTAGGGAACAACTCATCGACAGTATGGATCAGATTGTAGGGGTCTACCACGGATGTTGTGGACCTATAAGCAAAAAGGAAATGGATTCCTGAGGCCCCAGCACCTGCCGAGTCGGTATGTGCAGGCATGGGCTAGATGACAATGTTGGGATAGGCAGCTGGTGCTTGTGCATGTGTGGATGGTGATGGTGCAGTGTGTGCCTCCTGAGTGTAATTGATGATGACCTTGTAGTCAATCATGTCCTTAATAGCATTCCGGAGAGCCATGCAATTATCTGTCGAATGGCATGCGTAACGATGGAAATTTTAGTGGAGGTTCATGTTGTACCACGTCGGAAGAGGGTTCGATGGCGGAAGAGGGTTTGACAGGGGATGGACTTCTAGAAGGTTCAGGAGTGACACCACCATCGGGAGGATGGCACTCAATGGCTCAACATGTTGGGTGCACTGTCGTGTAGTACGTTGAGGCCACCACTACCCTAGGTGGGGTCCTTGCTGGACCGGTGTTGCGGGGTACACTGGCTGGGCGATGGTGGTGATCTGTGGCATGCGCGGTGTCCTAGGTGCAGGTGCATAGACTAATTGATTCGGGATTGGTTGCTTCACCACATTGATTGCATGGCGGGAGACCCTACATATGTGACGGCAGGCTTTGGAGGATCTCTCCACTTAGGGTAACTAGTGCCGGTGCCGTTACGAGTGCTGCTGCTCGCATGGTGATCAAGAGAAGTGGCTTTCTTGGCAAAGGTGGCGAATGCAGGAAAGCTGCCGCTACAAAGGGAGCTCTCCACACGTGCACCTACCCAAATCAAAGATGCAAAGGTGGTGATAGGCTGAATGCTCAATTGAGCCCAAATTTCAGGCTACACGCCTCGAATAATCATCTCAATAGATTCCTTATGGGATGGTCTATCTCTCACTTGCAACACTAGGGCATGCCAGTAGCTGACATATTCCCCAAATAGCTCGTGAGGTCTCCGTCTGGTGGTGACAAGGTCCTCCCTATTTGGGACCAAGTCGAGATTGAAAGTCTATTGGTCCATGAACGCCTGTGAGAGGTCGTTCCAAGTCTTGATTGAGCCCATGTCAAGCGACGTGAACCATTTGAGGGCTGGGCTGGTGAGACTCTTTTGGAAATGACGGATCAGCAGCCTCTCGTCAGTCTAGAGTTGAGTGAGGTTCCCACAATATCCCTTGAGGTGTGAAATGGGGCAACCCTTACCATTACACTTTTCAAAATCTGGGATTTGGAAATGTAGAGGAAGTGTCGTCTCTGGGAAATAGTAGAGGTCCAGGAATCCGTTGGGTTGGCAGTCACATCCCCGCACTTGTCGAAGCGCTTTCTTAAGATCACCCACCCTGGTATGGAGGGTATTTGGAGCTACTGCCGATGAAGGTGGTGCAGCAAGTGGAACGACCACATATGCTTTGTGGGTCGCACCTAAGTGCTCCTCCGAGTTCAACATCATGCCTCCTGGTGTTGTGGCATGATGGCCAGCATATCCGTGCATGAGTGTTGAATGTGGTTGTGGGAATGAAGGTGTATGAACCTGATGATGTGTGGAAGGAGGATAAGCAGAATGTTGTGTAGTAGTGGGCACTGAATGCAGGAGTAGCAGCTGTTGTAGCGATACCGCGCCAGGCTGCAGGCTTTGTGGATGTTGTACTCCAACCAACCTGAGGGGCTGGCCACTAGATGTTGGAGTTGAAAGTTGTGTAGTGAAGTGGGGTGTTTGTGAGTTAGGCAGTGGCGTCGACCTTAACACTAGTACAGTGACGAGATGGAGTGAGGGTTGAGGTGGTGGTGCAAGAGGTGATGCTCGAAACAACGGAGCAAGCTACCGGGGACCCTTAGGAATGGTAAAGTACATAGCAGACTGAATAGCAAAGGCCATGCCCTTGATCTTCTGGGCGAGGGCAAACACATATTCTACCTATGCAGTAGGAGATCCCTCAGGAAAGTGAGGGGTGGCACAGTCAATGGACCAGATGTCAAAGTCAGAACAAGCACTGATTGTCCTGGAGGTAGGGACCCTGCATAGGATGTCGCCGTAGTGGGCTGAGTGCCAAAAGAGAAAGGACCTGAGGGAGCGAGGCCGCCAGTCATACGTCTAGAACCCAAACAGTGGTCACTGAGACAGACTCGGTGCCTTGCTCTAGATCGGTTAAGGACTGTGGATGTCCTATGGTGTAGAGGATAGAGCGTCTGTGCATTGGAACGTGATGCACGAAGGGGACAGTGTGAATAGCTAAAGGCACAGTAAGGGTAGGAGGAACCGAAAGTGGAGTGTCCTCCGCTGTAACAGTGGTGGAGAGAGGCTCGCTGGTGCACTGGGCCATGGTTGACCGAGAACGGGTGTGAATGGGACTGCGGTGGCAAATGAGAGGATGAATCCTAGGACGTGCTATCGTCAAAGTGACAAATAACCCAAGAAATGATGATCAACAATGAAGTGTCGCAAACAAGAGAATCAAAGGTTGGAATGCACGAGCACTGGCTATGGAACTCACACTCTACGCTTGAAAAAAAGGAAACTACTGGTGTTAAAACCAGCAACAGGATGCAGTTATTAAAGTGGCATGAATGGCATTCATGCACATGGATGCGTCAATTATGCTCTCTCTCACCAATCTAGTGTGTCCTACCAGGCTGTCTACTCCGAGATCTCACATGGGTAAATCGGTCTCCGACTGAGGCTAGAAAGTAAGGTGCCCACTCTAAATCCTGGCCAAAGCTCAGGCAATGAATGGGTGGTGCGTTCAGAGCCTTGACCTTGCCAAAGCGTGGTTTGTACCCTCTACTAACACCAACACTACCCCAGACAAGGGGGGACAAATCGACTCCTCATCCTACGCCAAAGCCATAGAGTGAGAGATTAGGGATCGTCCTTCATAGACTAATAGGTAAGACTTAGAAATGAGAAGAATGCATGCCCTATATGATCATTCATGCGATTATACTTGGTGTTTTTTATTTGTCATGATTTGATTAACCAGAGGGAAAGATTTGGATGAAAGTCCCTAGTTTTGCCTAGTTATTGCATTTACTTGTGCATGTTTTAAAGTTAACCATGTGGGGAAAGCAAACATGTCTCTAATCTCCTAGGCAGGGCAATTGGAGAAAGGGGAAGAAAAGATCCAAACATAGCATGCAAACATCATGCATCAAATCAAAAGGCAGGATCATAGCATGTGTGGGTGTAATGTGATAACGATTTGTGAAAACGAGAAAAACTAGTAGCGTGTCAAAAGGCAAGTAGCATGGCATGTGCATGTGTAGTGTCATAGCATATGGGTGTAGAAGAAAAGCATCCAGAAATCAAAAGGCATGTATAGCATCAAACAGGTAATCATGCATGGACATGCATGGCAATCTAACCAAACAAACAAGCAAGAAAGCAGAAACAAAGCCAGAGTCTAGAATCCCTAGCGGAGTTGCTAGTTCTGTAACCATGCCTGCCTAGGGATTGGCGTGAAAGTCACCACGAGAGGAGATCACAACCATGCTAGAAGGCGATGGTACGAGATAAGACAAAATTGGAGTCACCACCTGGTGTTTTGATCAGAAAGACGTGGAAAATCAGATGCAAAAGTATACCAAAAAACCAATTGAGGTTTGAAAATAATATTCCATGCCATGGAGTGGGACACAATGGTCATTACAAGCTAGAGAAAGGGTAAGGACTCCTGTTACGTGTAGGGAAGGTATTAAGAAACCCCACACACCCATCGAGTCAGCCTTTCTATGTGGACTCGATTGCCAATCAGTGTATGCCAAGAGGAAATGATGCTTATGCCATGCAATTTTAAAGAAATGTGTGTGAAAACAGAACCAAGATGCAAGGGAAAACCAAAACATGGTCCTAGTGTGCTCAAAAGCACTACCTATGTCTTGAACCAGATCTAGTCAGCCAACAGTAATCATCATTACTCTAATGTATGTGATCGGGAAACCGAAAACCTCGACAGATGTGCAAATGCATGATACTAGACGACGGATGAAACCTAGGTCATAAGTGTAAAATGACCTGATAAAGCTGGCTATTGCAGTTTCCTGAATGCAAAATATCCATGGGATGTGATAAAGTGGGCAAATGCAAGGGTAAAGGTGCAAAATGTCTTACTATGCACAAGGAACACAAATATAAGGGCTAAAGAGCAAAAATAAAATAACACATGGAAATCCGAGATGTAAAATGAGTAGCCCAAGCACAAAAATAAAAACTACAGGGTCTAGGATGCAAAAAGTACGAGAAAATCACAAGACGCAAAATAGTAAGCCACATGCAACAACATCATAAAATAAGGGATTGAGGTGCAATGATAATATGGTCTAGGGACTTAAATGCGAAGATAACGGTGAACTCAGGGACTCAACAATGATGAAGGCAAAACGTTAAGACCAAAATGCAAGAAACAGTGATCTTAGGGATCTAGATGTATGGAAAGTAGGATCTAGATGTAAGGAAAGTAGGATCTATATGCAATGAAAACTTAGGGACCTATGTGTGATGAAAATAAACCTAAGGTCCTATATACTACTTGTGCACTGAAATAGGCAGGAGCGCCTGTTTGGTTAACCATACAAGTGCATCGGGATGGTGCACCTGTTTGGTGCTCCAATTCTGTGCACCACTAAGGTGTGCCAGTTAGGTGCACCAGATGAGTGATCATTAGGACCTAAATGTAACAAAAATGAACCAAAGGAGATAAATGTAATGAAACCTAAGGACCTAAATGTAACAAATATGAAAAGTCGAGGACTTAGCTCTAAACAGGGGCATTCAAAAATCATCGATGGATCACCTACATCTTCACTCTAGCATGAGCTCACATGATGGATTGGTAGTGGCACAACGGCGAAGGACAATAGGTGACAGTTGGAAATGCTTGAGGGAGGCACGATGAGCATTCCTAAGGCATCGAGCAAGGTAAAAGAGGGTTGGGATGCTCTCCCCAGCTCACGTTCCAACAAGGGGCAGTTGACGCCATAGAAAACGGCAGCAGAGGTTGCAGGCGGCGTTTCTGATGTTGGGATGGTGTGGAGGCGAGCGAGGAAGTATATGGGTGGTACGGTAGACACTCTAGAGGTGTCAATGGAGGTCAAGCATGCTTAGGAGGCTCTATCCACCTCTTGTGTCGGCAACAGACGTGGCGGAGGTGGGGGTGTCATTCTAGGGGCTGTGACAATGATGTGGCGGTGTGGGGGGATCCATGGCGATACGATAGGGCTTTCTGAAGCGATGGCTTGAAGAGGGCATGACCGAAAGGCTCTACCCACTTGGTGGGCTCTGTAGTGGAGGATGCAGCCAACGGCGTGCCATTAGCCATTGTTGGCTAGGAAATCCTCTCCTGAGCGATGGAGGCTCAGGGAGGAGGAAGAAGGAGATGGGGAGAGGCATTAGGACCTCGTCCAGACTGAGAGGCCATAGGCCTCGTACTCACTGGTGGGTTGCACCGGTCACTGGATAATAATATAGATCGGACCAAAAACACAAAGTGCAAGATTAAAGATGGGCTTTTCGAGATTGGGAGATAGAGAATTACCTAGATACAGGAGCTCTAGTCATCATGGATTGCTGGACAAGACTGGCTGCAGAGGTCGAATTATCCGTCAATTTTTCCACCAAGTTTTTCCTCCACTCAAAAATCTTTCATGGCTTCTTTTATATGCCGATGCACGGGCTCGAGGGGCTGTCAATCTCAGAGGTTGTCGATAACTGGATTGCCTATCGTGGAAAGGAAGAGCAACTGGATTACAGTGGATGGTAACCTAGAAATCATGGTTGTGTGCCACTAGCATGCACTAGTGAGGTGCACCAGCTATGTGTGCTTGTTTGGTGCACTTACTAGGTTCGCCAATTAGGTGCGCCAAATGGGTGGGTTATCCAAATGTGCTATGGTTCTTGGTTGGAAGCTTGAAGTCATCGCCTCTGGATCCACCAATGGGTCATCTCAAAATTGGGGTGTCTACACACCCAAAATACGTGCTCAACTGACCAATACTGCAAAAGACAGGAAGCAAGTCAGAATGGGCAGTTAATATTTTATAAAACTGAAATGAAATAAAATATAAGTTCCTTACAGTCAGAAGAGGATATAGTCCAATATATGAATGGCAGTTCTTCTGGACCACCAGATCGAAACCCCAAATATGGTGAGAATAGCTGGCTCCACCCCAATCGTAAAAGTCTAACCGGCTCAAGTTTGCTATATAGATCAACAAGTCTATGTGTACACAGTGGCCAAAGGTGTCGCAAAAAATCAAATAGATCAACTCCAAATGGAAGTGGTGAAGGACGTAGTCCGCCTTAACAGTCCTGGGAGTAAGGCCCGACCAAATTAATTGTCACGGTCGCAACCACTATAGCGTGAAGCTAAAAGAAGCCCTTTTGTTGGCAGGCAGGTCTCGTCCAAGCAGCGTTAGGACTTGGAAGAAACCCTGGGTCATCTTTCTAATGATAGGCACAGCTCCAAAGCACAGCCTGGTCAGAAGAGCTTAGTGCCCCGGCAAGATCCCTAGCTCACCAAAAAGAAAGTGGAAAGTGTGTCTCATACGTCCAACACTTTGCCAAAGCAAGGAAAAATTGGTGTAATACTTGTAAAATTAAATTTTGTAATTATTTACATTTTTATGAATTTTATTCTTGGACAGGTGTTACTATTCCGAGGCCTGTTGTGTTGATGTCTGCTTTTGGGCTTGGGCCTCGTGTGCTGGCTTCTGTGGTGTGTCCCTATGCATGGCTGGCACCTGCATGTTTTTTGCATGATTTTTCATGTGTATGGTTTTCCTTGTCTTCCATAATAGATTAGGTGGTGACTCCTTTATTTTGCTTTTTTCGACGTGATTTTGCCGTCCGATTTCGCATTCTTTTGCGGAATCTCCTCACCCATCCGATTTCACAAATGGAAAGTAGTCTGATCGAAAGCTGAAAACATGCAGGTGGCATCTTGGCAAACCAGAGAATCAATTAGAAAGAAATAAGCTCAAAACCTTGCGATAAAGCCATGCAAGTATGGTGTTAAATGCAAATGCTCCGATCTCTGGTGCGCGGGTTGGGTGCGACTGAGATGTGTGCCCCAGGGAGTCTGGATCAGACTGCGACCAGATCCAGAACCCACCCCAGCAGAGATGCAAGGAGGATTCATGCTAATGCTAAAGGGTTTATGCCATGATTAAAGAACTAGAAACATGATGTGAATGCATGGGATTCATGCTAATGCTAAAGGGTTTATGCCATGATTAAAGAACAAGAAACATGATGTGAAACGAATGCAAGTTAATGGGTTCATTCATGAAAACATGTGGAGTATCAAAGAACAAGCATGATCTGGATAAAATGAATCAAAACATGTGTAAATGATGACCATATGCGTGCTTCTACGTGCAAGGGCATACATGGTGCATGGCAAAATATTATATGCAAGGAAACAATAGCTCATGTAGATTTCATGCTAGAAATGTAAACATAGATTAGCATGGAGATTATTTGCATAGAATGCGAGCATGAAAACATCATAAACATGTAACAAAATAGATCATACATAAGGTTTTAAGCATGTTTTATCAAGTTCTGAAATGATATTTAGAAAATAAAGAGGAGGTAGAAAGCCTACCTCACGAAGTGTTCCTTCTTGTGGTAACACAAATAAGAAGATCCTTGTTGCTTTGGAAGGCTCTAGGACGCAAGGGGGTGCTCCATGGAATGAAAATAAGTTGCAGGACTGATGGAGAGACTCGTGCAGAAGTCGCAGCCTGCGCAGCATTGTGCGCCAGGGATGTGCGATGGCTAAGTGCGCCACCTATGTGTGCTAGGGAAGTGTGCTAGGTTGGTGTGCGAGGTTAGTGTGCTAGCTAGGTGCTCTCCCCTATTGGTCTGGTTTTTAGATTGGGTTGCAGGCTTGCTATGGGTTTAGGGTTGGTTCAAGGATCAGCCACATCCAAAGCAACAATTGGAGTCTTATCAATGAGTCACCTCAAAATCGGGGTGTCTACAGGTGCTCCTCCCTAAGCGAGGTCGAGGGACGAAGGGAACCACGACCGATGCTCAGGGTTGACAAGATACCCCCATTTTGAGGTTACAGAAGGATGGTGTTTGCTGTAGGTGGTAAGTCACTTATCCGGCAGATGCACCGAAAGTCATGACTTGTTGCCAAATGCAAATGCAAATGCGAAATTCGTGCACCTACCGATCTAAATGCTGGGATGTGATGTTAATGCAAGAGCTGATGCTGAAAGTCGATGAGAAATTAATGCTAATGCTGAAAAACAAAAACAGAAGAAAGCACTAGCAAGAAAATGATAAGTTGTCAGAGTCATCAGCCGGATTATGAGGTTATCAACCAAAGAGACGGGATATGACAAGCTAACCAAGCCTTGCCAACCCTAGACGCCTGACAGCGTGACAACCGAGTAGTTGGGGGTACCAACCCAAGAAAAGGAAAGGGGGGCATGACAAAAAGATTATTTGTCAAGCGAAGCAGGGCCTGGTCTGCACGGACCAAAGGCGAACAAAAGAGATTTCGCGCCCGCGAAAACTCAAAAGGAAAAAACAAAAGGACCCTGACCGCCCGGTCAGAGGGTCCAACAACTAGATTTTGCGCCCGTGAAAATCCAAAAGATAAAAGAAAAAGAAAAAGGACCTTGACCGCCCGGTCAGAGGGTCAAACAACTAAATTCCACGCCCGCGGAAATCCAGAAGGAAAGGAAAAGGAAAAGGACCTTGACCGCCTGGTCAAAGGGTCAAACAACTGGATTTCCTGCCCGGGGAAATCAGAGGAAAGGGCTAGGACCTTGACCATCCAGTCGAAAGGTCGAGCCATGGGATTTCCTGCCCATGGAAATCCGAGAGAGGGGCTAGGACCTTGACCATCCGGTCAAAAGGTCGAGCCACGGGATTTCCTGCCCAAGGAAATCCGAGAAAGGGGCTGGGACCTTGACCATCAGGTCGAAAGGTCGAGCCACGGGATTTCCTGCCTAGGGAAATCCGAGAATCCAAGGACTATAACTGCCCGGCTAAAGCCATGGAAAGCCTATGAAAGGCAAAGGACATTTCACCGCCTGGTCAAAGCCAAGAAGCTGGATTTCGCGCCCGTGAAAATCCAAAAGGGGGCACACGACCTGGACCACCAGGTCAAGAGCAAGAAGCTGGACTCCGTGCCCACGGAAATCCAAAGGGGCAATGGACCTTGACCTCCCAGTCAAGATCAAACAAACAGGATTCCGCGCTTGCGGAAATCCAAATGGTCAAACAACATTGACCGCCCAGTCAAAGTCAAGCAAGCTGGATTCCTTGCCTGTGGAAATCCAAAGGGGCAAAGGACAATGACCGCACGGTCAAAGTCAAGAAGGCTGGATTCCTTGCCGATGGTAATCCAAAGGGCAAACGACAATGACTGTCTGGTCAAAGTCAAGCAAGCTGGATTCCGCACTCGCGGAAATCCAAAGGGGCAAAGTACCTTGACCGCCCGGTCAAAGTCAAGCAAGCTGGATTCCACACTGGCGAAAATCCAAAGGGGCGAACGACCTTGACCGCCCAGTCAAAGTCAAGCAAGCTGGATTCTGCACCCGTGGAAATCCAAAGGGGCAAAAGGACAATGACCACCCAATCAAAGTCAAGCAAGCTAGATTCCGCACCCGTGGAAATCCAAAGGGGCAAAGGACAATGACCACCCGGTCAAAGTCAAGCAAGCTGGATTCCGCGACTGCGGAAATCCAAAGGGGCAAAGGACCGTGACCGGCCGTTCAAAGTCAAGCAAGCTAGATTTCGTGCCTACGGAAATCTAAAGGGGCAAACAACATAGACCGCCCGGTCAAAGTCAAGTAAGCTGGATTCCGTGCCTGCGGAAATTCAAAGGGGAAAAGGACAATGACCGCCTAGTCAAAGTCAAGCAAGCGGGATTCCGTGCCTGCGGATATCCAAAGGGCAAAGGACAATGACCGCCCGGTCAAAGTCAGGCAAGCAGGATTCCGCTCCCGCAGAAATCCAAAGGGGCAAAGGACCTTGACCTCCCGGCCAAAGTCAAGCAAGCAGGATTCCGCGCCCGTAGAAATCCAAAGGGGCAAATGACCTTGACCGCCTGGTCAAAGTCAGGCAAGCTGAATTCCGTGCCCGCAGAAATCCAAAGGGGCTATGGACCTAGACCGCCCGGTCAAAGTCAAGCAAGCTGGATTCCACGTCCACGGAAATCCAAAGGGGCAAACGACCTTGACCGCCCGGTAAAAGTCAAGCAAGCTGGATTCCGTGCCCATGGAAATCCAAAGGGGCAAAAGGACAATGACCGCCCAATCAAAGTCAAACAAGCTGGATTCCGCGCACGCGGAAATCCAAAGGGGCAAAGGACAAAGACCGCCCGGTCAAAGTCAAGCAAGTTGGATTCCGCGCCCGTGGAAATCCAAAGGGGCAAAAAACCTTGACCTCCCGTTCAAAGTCAAGCAAGCTGGATTCTGCGCCAGCGGAAATCCAAAGGGGCAATCGACCTTGACCGCCCGGTCAAAGTCAAGCAAGCTGGATTCCACGCTTGCAGAAATCCAAAGGTGCAAATGACCTTAACCGCCCGGTCAAAGTCATGCAAGTTGGATTCCGCACCCGTGGAAATCCAAAGGCGCAAACGGACAATGCCCGCCCGGTCAAAGTCAAGCAAGCTGGATTCCTCGCCCACGGAAATCCAAAGGGGCAAAGGACAATGACTGCCCGGTCAAAGTCAAGCAAGCTGGATTCCGCGTTCACGGAAATCCAAAGGGGCAAAGGACAATGACTGCCCGGTCAAAGTCAAGCAACCTGGATTCCGCGCCTATGGAAATCCAAAGGGGCAAATGACATTGACCACCCGGTCAAAGTCAGGTAAGCTGGATTCCGCACCCGCTGAAATCGAAAGGGGCAAAGGACAATGACTGCCCGGTCAATGTCAAGCAAGCTGGATTCCGCACCCACAGAAATCTAAAGGGGCAAACGACATTGACCGCCCGGTCAAAGTCATGCAAGCTAGATTCCGCACCCGCGGAAATCGAAAGGGGCAAGGGACCTTGACCACCCGGTCAAAGTCAAGCAAACTGGTTTCTACAGCCGTGGATATCCAAAGGGGCAAAGGACCTTGACCGCCCGGTCAAAGTCAAGCAAGTTGTATTCCGTGCTGGCAGAAATCCAAAGGGGCAAGGGACAATGACCGCTCGGTCAAAGTCAAGCATGTTGGAGTCCGCGCCTGTGGAAATCTAAAGGGCAAAGGACAATGACCGCCAAGTCAAACTCAAGCAAGCTGGATTCCGCGCCCGTGGAAATTGAAAGGGGCAACGGACCTTGACCCCCCGGTCAAAGTCAAGCAAGCTGGATTCCGTGCCTGCGGAAATCCAATGGAGAAAACGACCTTGACCGCCTGGTCAAAGTCAAGCAAGATGGATTCCGCACCCGCGTAAATCCAAAGGGCAAAGGACCTTGACCGCCCAATCAATGTCAAGCAAGTTGGATTCCGCACCTGCAGAAATCCAAAGGGGCAAATGACATTAACCGCCCAGTGAAAGTCAAGCAAGCTAGATTCTGCGCCTGCGGAAATCCAAAGGGGCAAAGGACCTTGACCACCCGGTCAATGTCAAGCAAGCTAGATTCCGCGCCTGCTGAAATCCAAAGGGGCAAAGGACAATGACCACCCGATCAAAGTCAAGCAAGCTGGATTCCACGCCCACGGTAATCCAAAGGGCAAAGGACAATGACCGCCTAGTCAAAGTCAAGCAAGCTGGATTCCGCACCCACGGACATCAAAGGGGCAGAGGGGTCTTATCCGCTCAAGATGAGATCCTAGAAAACAACGCGATAACTTCAGGATTATTCCCCTGGAAGGAACTGCAATATGCTTATTGTCAAGGTTGCGGTGCGTAGATTGGCATTCTTGTCGAGATGCAGGCTCAAATCTAGTTTGCTGCGATCCTTCAAATTGCTTACAAAGGTGGGGACCTATGTGTAGATATCCACATCCTTTTGTGTTTTACTGCAAATTACCAAAACAAACTACTTCTGATTGTTGTACTGCGACTGTGCGGTGACATTTGAGGTTCTGCTGTATGTCGACAAATGTCTACTCTGAAACAAACTTCCCGCGTCTTTCCGGGACTGATTTGCAATTCTTAAAAATTCAGGGGGTTTTCTACAAATTTCCCAACATGGTGCATTTTGTGAGCCATGTGCTGGACACTGCATATTCTGCACTTGATGTTTGAGCTGTGAGATGATAAGGGCTGGAACGCAATTGTCATGGTCATTTTGCGTTTTTTGCACTCTGACTTATTTCTCGTGCGGGCCCCACTAGCCAACTGCCATAACTACCCAAATTTTCCTCCATTCTACTTGGAATTGTCTAGTAGTGCAAAGACTTGCATGCTGCTGGGTCATGATGCATTTTATTTTTTTTCAAGGCATCATGCATTTCATTACGAAGGAGAGAAGAAAAAATCTCTCTTCCTCCAACAAAGACCCGTGCCTCTTCCTCTTCTTCATCTTTTTCACTCTTTCACGAAACCCACGTTCTCCCTTCTTCTCATCTTGCAGCGGCAGAACCCATCTCCTGTCCTTGCAGTGGAGGCGCGCGAGGAGTGCACTGATGGAGTGCTCGTGGCTAGTGCGCGCGTGAGGCACGTCGGCGTGGTGCGGGGTGCAGCGGCGACAGGCGGCAGCGACATGGATCAGACTCTCCAGGACTGGCTGGACCGCGGTTCACCGGCGAGGGTAAGCTCTGATTCTTCTCCCCTTTTCTTTTGATTGGGCTTGCATTGCTCCTTCATTGCGGGTGGTCGACGGTTGGAGGTCCCCGACGAACTTAGGGCGGCAGGTGCACTCCGTGCTGGTTGCGGCGGCAGACTGCGGGTTCGTTCTACAGTCGCGGCGACGGGCGGTAACGGGTGGGGCTCCCGCGAGCTTGTGGCTCTCGGGCTACGGGTGGCGCTAACTGGCCATGGCAATTGCGGGCTCTGGCGGACTGCTTTGCACGGTGGCTGTGGGATTTGGGAATGCAGGCATGCCAAGAGAAAGCGCGAGCTACAGGTGGCGGTGACTGGCTGCCGGTGATGCTCCAGCGGACTGCTCCGCACGGTGAGGGTGACGGCCTATGGTTGCAAGAGAAGCCACGTGGTGGTGGGCTGGAGATGTGCTGACTGTGAGGCTCATTGGATTAGGCACATATTGCCATTGCTTGCATTTAATTTCTGATTTTACTGTCGATTACTCTACATTGAACTGCTTAATCCACTGATAGTTTTCCACCGATTCATAACTATATGCTTGCATTTTGCCATTATATGACACAGTCTTCATCAAAATGTCCTGTGCTCTGTTATTATGCCACATTGGATTTAGACGCTTTGCATCTTATCGTGCCTGTTGCTGCTGTTTGACTTTCTTTCTACATGATGATTCAGTTCCCGAGGCGGGAACCCCACAGTCTTCGGGGGACATGCCTTCTATCTCTCGTTCCAGACGAGGAGGCAGTTCTTCGAGGTCACAGGCCTCCGGTAGCTCGACGCCTGCTATCCCCGTTGAGGTAAACTAAAACTGAATATTAGAAGAATATTCAAATTCGGTATCTTCTGACAACTGCATTTTCAGGAGTCTTGAAACTTCGAGGGGCGGCTATTGAGCGACCATCATATCTGCGAGAGCCCCGAGTTTGAGGTAATTTCTTTGCTTTGATGTAGTTTAAATTGCTTTCTGCTATCTGCTTTTGTATTTTTGCTTCTGACCTGGCTCTAAATATGTGCTTCATATTTCGGGAGGGGGATGCAAATCGGATCATGCGGTGCCACTGGGGTCCGATGCTCAAGCACTTCCACCGCCTGTCGGAGTTTCTACAGGACTTTCTCCACCATCAGTCTTCATTTGGTGGTTTGCTGCGCCTTCCAATCATCCACGGCCACTACAACTTCTTCAGAGCCATGGTAGAAAGGTGGAGGTTCGAGACACACTCCTTTCACTTTCCCATTGGTGAGATGACTGTTCTTCTTGATCAGTGGGCTCTGCTGACGGGCATTCAGTGACGAGCCCATCATTGGTGAGACCACCCACGGCTTTCACCTCGTGCCTGCACATCTTGGCCGTGTCCCTCCTAAGCCGCCTAGGGGGAAGCATATGATCATCGTGGGGTGGTTATGGGAATGGGACAAGTTCTAGCCCAACCTCGAGCCTGGCAGTGAGGAAGCAGATTTTGTACTGAGGCATTTCCTGTTGGAGCTGCTGGCCTTGATCTTCTGCGATTCGTCGGCCTACTATATCCATGCTGACTGGATTGCGTATCTGACCAACCTGGAGCACCTGGATCACTATGACTGGGCAGGTGCTAGTTACACTTGGCTAGTCTGTGGGCTTGACAATGTGGTCAAGCTTGGGCGCCGCTCTTATGTGGGGTTGTACCCTCTTCTGACTGTAAGTATTTGCTTTTGTTAATTTGCAGAATAAATTTTATGCTTTACATTTGATAAACTTCCTTGTTTGCATATACAGTACTGGATCATGGAGCACATCACCAGAGGGCATTGCTTTGGCCGCCTGTGGGACGAGCTCCTGCCCCTTCCCTGCCAGTGGGTCGAGCCTGACCACCGGGCTGCTGCTAGGGTGTTCAGCTATGAGTCCTACAGGTATCTGCTGGACTTGGTAGAACTCGAGGATGTAAGTCTCCTCTTCTTTTTAACTTTGCATGCCTGTTGTATTTTCCTTGCTTACAGCTTCTGTTTCTGTAACAGGTCCACCTATGCCCATTTGCTCGATATGATGGCTTCGACTGGTCACCCCTGAACTCTGGCCACATTCTGAGGGATAAACAGGTGAGATTTTACTACATGAAGAAGTCGGCCCTCTACCTCCCAGGGCGTGTGCGGCATCAGTTCTCTGATATATTCTGCATTCCTGCCCCTCCTCCTGCTGACATGGACCTCCCGGCCACGACTCGCTCGGCTGCTAGGCACCATCATGCAGCTGCCATGGCTTCTCAAGACAGGCACGTCCTTCGAGAAGTCAACTATACAGACTACCTTGCTTGGTACCGACGTGTGGGGAAGCCGTACCTGTTCGAGGAGGCTATGTGGGATAGCCAGCGCGGGATGTGGTATTCGTCCAGCTAGGTTCAGATATAGGATTTCCAATTCTGCTTTTCATTGTTTCTGCATGAACTATGATAATCTGACATTTGCTTTAATTCGTAGGGCTTCGAGGAGCAATTTGGAGCCTTCTATGCTGACATCAGCCGAAAGCGGGTAAAATTCTCATTTTGCAAACTACCTTATTGACAGTATCTGACACTTCTGCTATTTTGCAGGAACTGCGCTGGCGCATCATCATCAGGGTATGCTTTTTTTTTTTGCTTCTGTTGCCATTTTTTAAAATTCTCATTTCTAACACAAGTTTGCTTTTGCAGCAAGATTTCCCTACCGAGAGAGTGAACGTAGCCAGCAGCGGGGACTTTACCATGGAGGCGTCTGAAGAGGATTGTTAAGACACCGAGGTCCCCCAAGCGGTTCTCGACTCTGCTCCACGTTCTCAGGCTGCCGCTGCTGCTCAGTGGTCGCGCCGACTTGCTCGACGAGGCAACAGGACCTTGGCTGAGTACTTTCAAAAGGCGGCATCTGATGAGGAAGAATCAAAGGAGGAGTAATCTTTTTTTCTGTAATTTTGCTGAAGATTCTGTAAGAACACTATACTCTGTAACATTTTTGAAAATGTATAAGATATCCCCAGATTTGGCAATGTGCCCTTCGGGGTTCCTGTAAGTGCAGGTTGTATGCAAATAGGTACTCCACGCTGGGTTAAGCAAATGGCATCGATTTTGGCGATGTAGTCATTCTGAACTGATGCTGTTGAATTTCTGTCTTTCTAGGTGCCACTTATGTGCACCGCCTTGGTGCGCCGCCTAGGTGCGGTAGTTTCCTACGCTATATAGGTGCGTCCCCAGAAATGGCGAGTTTTGTTTCCTTTCCCGATACAAATCCCTTCTACTTCCCTATAAAAACCTCGTGTTTTACGAGAAAAGCCGCTGCCTCTCGTGAAGAGAAAGCACAACAGCCCTTGGTTTTGATTCTGCAACGCTGTTTCTGAGCACGGACGCATACGCTATTATGGTATGGCCTGCTATCATTTTTCCTACCTTGTTTCATGCAGATTTCCAATATTTTGTCGTTACAGCAGATGCCTTTGCATGCTCCTCCTTGCATAGCTATATTCTACTGGATTTAATCAAACTATTTCTGTTATCTTTGCTAGCTTTTGCAGATTATGTATTATATTATAAACTTTCTCTGCATCTATGCTAATCTGCAGATTTTCTTTCCTTTTTTCACAGCAGATTTTCTTGCCATGCATTGCTACCAACTCTCTGTATTGCTGCATATTTTTCTCGACAGATTTTTCCTGTATTTTACCAGTTCCCCGCAGATTTCTCTTTCATTTTACTGCTGGTTCTTGGCATTTCTATGCTACTCTATCGATTCTCCTGTTTTGCGTGGCAAATTTGTTCCTTGCAGATTTCTCTTTCATTTTACTGCTAGTTCTTGCACTCTGTCTCTTATGAACATGATTTTTATCATATGCCTTTATACTTGATTTTTGCATGCAATATACCGTTGAACATTTTCTGCATCTCCTATTGCCATGGCTGATTATGGCTTGTACTTGCAGAGCTATCCAACCAAAGAGACCCCGAAGTACTGCTCGGATGCTTTGTGCGGCTGGATCGACGCATTGATGCCTAATGATCGAGAACAACTGAATACTTGGGGCATATCATCCTCCCTCATCAGTATTGCCAAAGTAGAGGTTAATTGGCATCTGCTATGTGCCATGGCCCGTTTATGGAAGCCAGCCTTGCACGTGTTCCGCTTCGGGCTGGTGGAAATGACCATCACTATGGAGGAGGTCAGGCGCATCTGTGGCTTGTCACCTTTTTTGTCACCCTCTGTGTTTTTCTGCCACGACAGCTATGTCCACGTCGTGAGCCGTCTCACGAGCGTTTTCAAGGTAGAATGTGAGAAAAGCATCGTCTTCCGAGATGGTCCTACTCCCATGATACGCCTGGATTACTTTGATAGCATCATTGGTGCCCACTCCTCGAAGCCTCTGTGGCTCTTCTGCTTTGTGCTGCGCTTCCTCATGGAGCTGATTTTCAGTCACGACCAGACAATTGTGGCCATTGAGGTGGCCGAGATAGCCTGGGTAGTAGTGGTTCGTCAAACCGACCTGGCTCCGATTCTGCTTTCCAAAACATTTGTAGGCTTGGACCGGGCATCGAGGCGATCTCACCACTTCTATGGATGTGATGCCCTGGTGCTGGTAAGCAGATCATCTGACCATTAATAATATTCTGCTGTGCTATAATTAACCATAGTTCCCTTTTGCCAGGTTTGGTTTGCTGCTCACATGGGGATGAAGATTCTGCGCCCCCGGCCTTGCGTCTTTGAGGCCTACAGCCGCACCCATCATTCAAGGTCACTTCTGGAGGTGCTTGAATTGTGTGACAAGCTGTGGAATCTCAATGCGGATTCTGTGACATGGTGCATCATATCATCTGCATCATAGAACTTCTCTACCTTTTTTAACACCACGAACATGCGACTTGTGGTCCTCCCTGGATTTTCTGGTTGTGTGGAGTACCATCCCGTCCGGGTTCTTTGCCAGTTCAGCTTCTGTCAGGACTCCATAGAGCAAAGCCCCTGCCCGGATAGACTGAAAAAGTATGTAGCGGGCTCCTTCGCATCCACTACAGAGTTGGCCCAACAGATGAGTGCTGGCATCAAGTCTTCTATTCTTGCCATCGTCAAAGGCTCATGCTGCATTGCTAGGTATGAGGCGGAGATCAAAGAGATGTGGCCCCTGAGCGAGGATCTGCCTAGTGGCAGCGATAGCATGGAGGCTAGCATTTCGAAGAGGCCTCAAATTGATTAGATATTTGTACTCCTGATAGGACATAATAACATTGATATTGCTTTGCATTGTTTACTGATTCTTGCAAGTTCATATCTGCTAACCAGAATCAATATGTTTCTGATTTCAAATTCCTCCATTTAAAAGAAGTGACTATCATACCCTTGGCAGAATGCCTGCTTGCTCAGACCACGACCCATAAGGCAATTGACATGCCACTGGTCGTAATATGAGCAAAAATGCCTTGCAAAGTGAATGCAATCTATGCTTTGACTAAAAAATGCGTCTTAGCTAAATGCTTGTACGACTCATAAGGCAGCCGACATGCCCCTGGTCGAGATGCGAATAAGATGCCTTGCAATGATGCTTAAAAATGCACCCTAGCTAAATGCTAACACGACCCATAAGGTAGCTGACATGACCCTAGTCGAAATGCAAAGAAATGCTTTACAAAATAAATAATGCTGTGCAAATGCAAAGAAATGGCTAATTGATACATTGGTGCCCTCAGCGCCAAGGAAGCCTATTTTGCCTGCGATAGGAGGTGACACTGTCTTCGACTCATGTGATACAAACCTAGGCACTTAGGTTATTGGTGGCTCTCTTTTAGATTTATGGGCTTCATGCCAAATGCTTAGGGTCCTATACCTACTTTTTTGAGGATTCATTTTTCTTTTCTCCCTCATAGGCATGCCAACAGACCCTACTCTTGCTTGAAGGTAATAAATACTTATGCTGAGGAGGGTGGCTGCTACTTTTGTTGTGTTAAAGGTGTGGCTAATCCCTTTGATCCTTTGGGCGTAGTAAGTGCGTGAATCTACTCCTCTTCAAGCTAAAAGGTCGGAGTAAGGTTGTTTACAAGCCTCTCTCGGTGGTGCTCAGCTTCTGTCTGCTACTTCTGTCTCCCTTTTTTTTTTTATGCTCCTAGGTCTTGTGTACTTTTTTGTTGCTCACTCTCTTTTAGACATAACATTTTAACTCCCTCATGAGATATAGGTCCCATGGGAATTTGTACATTTAGCCCACTCCTCCGAAATCTCTCCCTCACATCCTAAGCTCATAGGGTAGTGGCACATGAGGAGGACTTGACACAACTTGCAGGCAGGCTCCCAACTTTCCTCATTGGGCAATGATGATGCTATGCAAAAAGAAAAAAGATGCAGGAGATTATTTATGCTATATAATGATGCATGACTCACGGTGCAAGGCATTGGGATCAGTTGAGAGTCATTGATAGTATTTTTTGTTAGGAGATGCTGATGGCTGCCGATCATTGGTCTAGCACACTCTCTTTTTGATTGAAGGACCATGATTGAAACTTGGTCCCGGTGACTCTGACTGCGGTGGTAGAACAACCATTGTCCCTCCAGATGCTGTTGTGCTCTGTTTGGTCCTCCACGAGCACTTCTGATTGGGCTTGGAATAAAAATGTCTAGATCTCCAAGTTGTTCAGGCTCTCTTTGTTTGCTTGTGGTGATAGATTGGCACTGATGCGCGTTTCTTTGATTTCCTCCACTGTGCCAATGTTGATAAGCTCCGTCTGTTCCTCAACATGAAGATTTGGGCCCTCTGGATCATCAACAAAGGATGGAATCTGCATGGACTCTTCCCCACTGTCATCATCCTCCTCTTTGTAGGCAATCAGCTCTAACAGGATCTCCCTTTCAAATGTCGGATCAGTGATGTCTATTGAAAAGACTTCCTCTGACTCAGCGACCTGATGGCGTTTCAGGACTGTCATACTGACCTTTGTATTTTTTTTACCGGCATTGCAAGGCTGCTCGTTCTTCCCCGGCTGGATGGTCTGAGGAGCTAAATGTTTATGTGCGGATGCCTTTTTATTCTGATTTCTGCTAACTGTACAAAACCTCGTTTGTTGCCAACTGCTCTGCTACGGCTCGGTGGGGCCGCCATCTGTCCCACTTGTGCTTGCTTCATGGCTTTGATCTTCACCCTCGAGGTGAGGCCCATACTACCAATACCAACTAGACCCGCCTCTCGGCTGATAGGAGATTGACTCCACTGGTCTAGTGTCCCTCTCATCTATTTCATGCAGGACCATGATTGAAGCCTAGTCCTGGGGTGGTATTGGTGAGTCTGCTGATGATGCTGTGGCAACTGCATTGCCCTTCCTTCTACGGTTATGCTCTGCTATATCCTCTTCAAGCATGTCCAGCTGCTCCTGAAATAATAGGTCCAGATCCCTGATATCATCATCTAAATCTGTCTGTTGGACTGGAATCTGAACTGCTGACTGCTCTGCCTGCTCTCTGCTCTACTGTTCTGGCTGGCTGTAATCTGGATACGAACCCTCTGGGCAAATCCAGGCTGATGACGCTAATACTGCGTTGGAACTACGGTTCGGATCCATGATGCCTGCGCTGATAAAGTTGGATAAATCTCATGGAATAACAATCCTAGAATACTTACTCCGACGCTACGATCGCTTCTGACTACCTTGTTTGTATCCTAAACCGTCTTTCTCCATCCACTCTTCGACGTCGATCAGCTCGGCGATTCCCTCACCGTAAAGCCCAAGAGGCGATCCTTTCTCATAACCCAATTTGCGACACAGGTTGTCGATCATCAAGTGGGGGTTGCCAGAGGTGACCAAATGGTCGGGAATCTTAGACGGAGGAATAAAATTAACCGGTTCAAACCGATTGACCCGGAAGAGAACATCAGTTGGCTTAGGATCAAAATGAACATTTTGTGGGGTTAGTGCTGAGAAAGACTCAACCTTCTCCATGTCTTCTGCCAGGACAACAACGACGTTGTCATCCCAACAGAATTTAATCATGCGATGGAGGGTTGAAGGAGTAATTTGATGCTTGTGAAGCTAAGGGCGTCCAAGCAAAAGGTTAAAAGAAGGTTCAATGTCAACGACATAGAATTCCACGTCGAAGCGGGCAGGGCCAATGGTTAAGGGAATGATAAGGATCCCAAGTGCATCGTGATGCGTATTATCAAAAGCTGTCATCCCTTTCACAGCTAGTATAACATCCTCGGCCTTGAATCCGAGTGCTTTTGTTGTGCGCAAGGGGCAGACATTAAGGCCTGCTCCATTGTCCACCAGCGTGAGGGGGATGCGAAAACTCTGATATTGCGCAGTGATGAACAAGGG